>JANAVB010023636.1:0-10000 GCA_029216955.1 Iris pallida | reverse complement strand
AGCTGACTTATTAATCAACTAGCCATAAATGTCTTTAGAAATATTAATTCTAAAATTTTAGAGATAAATCTGTAGAAAATTAGTTTAAATATTATTTTTATGATTTTTATATAATTTTTAAATATGTTATTGAAGTAGGGGCATAACCAACTAATTAAAAGTTAGAAACTCTAAAACTGTGTTTCGATGTCTCGTGGAACCTGTGTGTGATTGTATGGATCTAAATGGTTCTACGAGAGATCGAATATAATTTTAACACATTACTTTGACTAATTAAGTCGTATCGTAAGTTTCATAAGTAGTTACTTAATTTAGTTAATTAATTATCTAGGAGCGTCGGGTTCCGGAGGCGTGGACGCGGGAGCGGCATTTCATATTTACAGCACGAAATCAGGCAAGATACCTTACCATAATTACTGCTTACATTTAGTTGCATTTTATTATTCTGTTATTATTTTTAGTTATTTATTTTTCTTCTTGCTTGTGGACCTAGAGTTAAGAGACTTCCGTCAATAGAATGCATGTCATTGACTTTGTCACGATTGTATCACGAGTTGTGTGTGAGTTGTGAGTATCATGTAGTGGTCACTTGCGTGTTGGCTGATCATCCATGCGCATGCGTAGGAATAACTGTCAATAGATGCATGTTAGAAGACTTGACAGTTATTGAATATAAACCGTGTTGTGGAAACGACACGTGTTGGTGTATCGTGGTTACGATACATGTATAGTATCATTGGGGGGAGGGGACAGCTACTAGCGTAGGGGCTACATTTATTTTTTTTACACACATTATGGGTGATAGTGACTCGGATGAGCACTACGTGCTGTCCGGCCGATAGTGTCTCGGATGAGCGCTACTTGACGGCCACTCTTTATTACTTGCTTGCGTGAATCCGTTACAGCCCCTGCGTAGAACGTTGTCCTCAAAGTGCATATCACATAGATGGTTAGGTACCCTGTTGTGTTGTAGTTTATAGTATTTTTTTTACTTATGCAGTTACATGGCATGTTCTTCCTGTATTTTGTTACGTCCCTCTGAGGACCTGGTTATCTCTCCAGGTGTATGCTTTCATGATTTACTGCAGGTGTTCTAGCCAAGGCCGTGATCTTCTCCCTTCCTTCGAAGAGAATTGTGCTTGGTTCGTTTGATATTTTATCGATTCACTTCTTGTATATCTTATTTTGAGATAGTTGGTAGTGGACTTTGTCTCCGCCCAACGTTTGTACAAATGACTTTAATAAGTTGATTTTATGATATATTGGTTTTTGGATGAGATTAGCTTCATGGTTACTACATTTTATAGCTTATGTGTACATACGAGATATCCATATATTGGAGTATACTTTGTATGTAGACAGCTGGCATGATACGTTTCTAGTCCTACGTATTTTGGGACTGGGGCGTTACATGTTTTTGTGGTAGCCCATACAGGTCTAGTTTTTCACATCGGTTATGCTACTGCACCGATGTGAACCTGTATATAGGATTAGGATATAGGAATCTCATCCACAAGCTTGACTTCCTCCCTCAATTCCAAATCTCGAACTCTCGTCCGATTATCTTAACTTTCTTCTGCTTGATTCCTTTCACTACAAATCTTATCTTCTTTCGTGCTGAATAGGGAGGTTAGGAGATAACTTATACGAGTATACGTGTTATATTCCTCAATTACTCCATTAGTTGACTTCATAAGTTGAGTAGTATGACTACAACCTACCACCCGTATCCTTTTAACCTAGTATTAAAGTGTAACAGAGTAATAATGAATATATGCTAGTGTAGGAGAGATGTTTACCTAGAATATAGAGATTTCGTAGCCCATACCCATTGGTCAACTAAGACCTGATACAAGAACCAGTAGGACGACTGTATACGCAAGTACACCGGATAAGACTTAGATCCTTGTAAAACTCGAACTATTTATTACTACTTTCAACGTATTCTCCCGTACTTATACTTTAAACTACCATGAATAACGACGCTATTTATAGCCTAGTTTTGCAAGCTTATTCTTTGTCGAGCTTGTTCAGGACATATGTATACTGGGGACGCCCACAAGCATATTGTCTAATTAGAATCAATATATTATGGTCTGATCAACCATAGTGCACTTGGTTCGCTCTTCATATGATCCCACATGGATTAAGATATAGAGGTATCTAGGATCTCATCCGCGACTGCATTGACAATTCCTCTTGAATTACACATTCGCCTTTGAATTATGTAATTGTATTCAATGACATCTTTCTTGAACTCTTTATTGCTTTTGTCTTTCACTGATTGGAAAGACGAACTCTCGTATTTGATAGATAAATACAGAGTATCCCCATGGCCATGGTAGTTATATGCACAAGTATAGCAACCATCGGCCAAGCCATATAACTACAACCTTGCCTAAAGTTGCTCGTCCTTCCCTCGACCCTAATAGTAATATCGTGACCTTCTAGTCATTTGAGCTTGAAAGATGAGTAAGATCTTACCCTTGGATAAACCACAAACCTATGAGACTATCTAATCTCTAGGAATCATTTATTGTGAGTCTCCAAATATTCATCTTGATTCTTGGCTTAACTAGCAACCCGTATGCCTTAACTCAAACCTTACTTGACTAGGCCCCCACAGTTTAGACAGAGAAGAATAGACCAAAACAAGGACAATTATTGCAATGACCATGGTAGATACCCATTCCAAGATTAGAGATTCAGCAGATGTTACTCTAGGTACAAAATTCTATTATCAAAGAAGTGACAAAATATTAGAACAATACATTCACCAGCTTAGCCGAAATCTGTAGCATGATGCCCCGTCATTATGTTGTATTAGTAATCAACAAGTGATGCATGATCACTACATTTAATACCTCTAGAACGCTTGTGACTATAGTCTGACAGGTTTGACACAAATAGAAATTCACGACTTAGTAGTTAGGGATCTTTCCCATGACGTGCTTTAGAGTTCGTTATTCCACCGATAGACTCTCGTATACCATAGACAAGCGGGTCGTTCCATTTATCGACTCAGGTACCACTGTACGCGATCATTTCCATTTATTAGGACTCAGGATACAATCCTCGAAACTGATTCACAACTACCCTATCATGTTATCGATCACATCGTGACTTATTATTACCAAATGTCAAGGTACGATATCGCGACTCAAATATTCCTAACCTCATTATTCCTAAAACCATATCCTAGTCTCTAGAGTGAATAGATTGTAAGCCATTCTTACTTTTAGGAATTTGGGGATCACCGATTGATTGAGGTAAACTGGTTCTCACTAGGATGATAAATTAGTGACTCGTGAACTCCCACTTTCTTTTAGATCTTTTGGTGTCCCTTACCGTGACTTTGATATTTGAAGTGTAATACTAGCTGTTACCTTCCAACAAAATTTATATGCAAAACTTAAACGAGTCCACCTTCAAGTAGACATATTATGTCCCACACAAACACATCTCCTTGGACTCTATTATTATGATACGACTTTCAGGTAAAAAGGGACTAGCGATAACCCTTACCATAACACCGATGTACTTTCGGACTGCAGTTAGAGATCCAACCTTGACTCAAATCTTTTGACCCAATATATGGTTGTGATCTACTCGAAGCCCTCTACGCACATGCCACTAGTGTGCCACTCAATAGAGGCCTTGTGTGCTACTTAAACACAAAAGTCACGGAAGTGCATCTCACGACTTACAGAACCTATTCTACCAACCCGACGGGAAATTTGCCCAACCACTTGAATTTGAACCTATTCTACATTACCCTAACCTAATAGGGATGGTTTAAAATTCCATAAAATTTTGTCCAGCCACTATAGATTAAAATCTAAAGTTTATGCAATCAAAGATTGAAGTCCAATTAGGGAACCTATTGAGACTCAGTTAAACCCATCATAGCCCATCGCCATATTTGGACTACAAAACCAAACTTGATGAAATAGGCCCTCACCCCTATTATGTAGGTTCCACCTCTTGGCTCACTAATTCTCCTTCCATAGATTTCGTAACTGCATCTCTTCGTACCCTATGTTATGCATCTCTCGGTACCAACTAGCTTCCGGATATACTTGACCAATACCTCTCATACTGTCTTGACCAAACATAATTAATATATGGGCCATATTAAATAGATAATACCTAGACTTCCTATAGAGTCTGTGACTATGATTGGAAATACCTCATACTTCCTATACCTCCTTAAAATTTGACCTTCTTAGAAGTCCTATTACTGTGCTTTCTCCGATTAACCAACTTCTATAAGTTGGGTAGAATATTGAACTTATTATACTCTACCTCTCAGAATGGTATTACAATCGTGACCGTTCTTCCATCTGTATGGAATTTATGAAACGATCTTTTATTTTGCATTTTATATCCCTTTGCTCGTGCGTTTAGATAACTACGGTAACAGATTGCAACCTAAATTCTTCAAGTCAATCATAGAATCATTTTTGTTTAAATCAATAGCAAATTTTTTTGAGACAAATAGATCGCAAGCCTCTCTAAAGAATATAAGATTTTGGAATTAACAAGTGGTTGGAAATGATTGGTTCCAATTTGACTAATAATTCAATGGTTCATAACGTCGACCCATATTCGTATCATGTGATACCCTCGACCGTGATTTTGATAATTGAAGCACAACGCTAGCCTTTTCCTTTCGACAAAGTTCACAGTCAGGAACTAGACTAGTCATGCTACTCACATGACATACATGTCCCACGCAAACGAACTTTCCAGTGCTCCATTTAAAATTACACCACGTGTATGACACATTATTTCCTCAAAACAAACCATAGAGACCCAAATTCGACCTATTCGATTTCACCCATGCAAATATCGACCCATTTCCTTAACTAAACTGAATACTCAAGATCTATGCAAGATGCACACCTATGACGTATGCCTTCCAACAAGCAAACGCATGCCTCCTACACAACACCAAACATCAGCCCACACATATTAGTCGTTTTGACTTAGAGTTTTTAAAACACTTGACTAATCATATTCTATAGCCTGGGTTCTTTAATTATCATCGATTCTCATCACTTGGCCATAAATTCTTTTTCCCTAAGTTTTCAAGCTCACTTCTTAGTTTCCCATCACTACACCAAATAAGGTCTTTTACGGCCCACAATTTGTGCCATAAAATTAATTTTACGGCTCATAGGGTCGTGCCGTAAAAGCTCCAGCCGTAAAAGAGTACGAGTATTTACGGCGTGAGAAACAGGCCATAACTTAGGTAAATGCACGCCGTAAATAAAGTTGCTGGAAAACTTTGGATCTTATTTACGACCCATAGTGCAGGCCGTAAATAGTAATTTTTTACGACTCGAAGTGATGGCCGTTAAAGTATTCAATTCCCCAATTTACGGCATACATAGCAAGTCGTGAATACTTAAAACGATGACATACAATCTCACATTAACAGCCCAAAACCGCAGGCCATAAATGTTGTGTTTATGACTCAAAACGAGGGCTGTTAAAGGATTGATGAGTTTCATTTTGTGGCTTGTAAGCGTGCCGTGATTATGATTTTTTTTAATATCCACATTTGAATAGCTACAAATATAAATTAATCAACCAAAATCAAATATGACTATAATATAGTTCTCACACTATTTCCAACATCAAAACTAATTGCACATCTATTGAGAGTATTTGCTTCCAACAAGTTGGACAAAATCCACAAATATTAATAAGATGACACAACATAATAGAATCTTAACACAAAGCAAAAGTATTTAACTAGATTTCAAATAGCATTAAAGTCATTTTCTTACTACAACACTCAATGCAAAAGTCTTTAAGCTCAAATCAAAAATTATTGTCCTACTACAAAAGCAAAAGTCACTGTCTTAATACAAAAGCAAAAGTCACTTTCTCACTATAGCTAGACACTTCAAGACCTTCAAAGATTTTAAAGTCTTTAAGCTTAGAATAACTCATTTTCTAGAAGCATGCCTCCCCTCTTCTTTAAGCTTTACCTGAAGAAAATAAAAACAATATTAACACAATAAAGATCGGGAGATGTTATAATATCCAATAAATTAAAGAATCTGCTGACTTGATTACAATTTTCATCTTGTATGGAAGCAGTAAGTTTCAAGATAACAATAATCATCAAGATGTACATGATGCTCAATATAACATAATCCTCAATAATCGACCTACCACCTCAAGACGTATCAGGAGCATATTTCTAGTAAATGTTAAGTATGGAAGAAAAGATAGTCATATAAGAATAAAATGAAGTCAATATGGCAGCACTGGATTTTCAAAATATTAAATAAGACAATAAAAAGGAGACACTTAAAGTTTACATCAACTAAAATTTTATATCCAACATCATCATAAGGAATGGTTATTATGAAAACCCGAAGCACATGAGGCAATGATAATTAATCAGAACTACATCATAATAAGGAATGGTTTTGTACCTATCATAAAGAATGGTTATATAAAATTTCATATCCAAATCATCATAAGAAATGTTTTTCTACCTATCCGATATGTACTCGTATTCGTGTCCCCATGTCATGTGTTCGTGTCCATATTTTTGCAACATAAATAGCAACTAACAATGTGCTTTAGCTGATATTATGCAGAATTAGACACAAAACCGATTGGTTCATAGGATGGAGTTGTTGTAGTCCTGAGAAGAGGGAGTTGTGTATTAGTTCATGTGCATTGAGTAAAATTTGATTTCTGCTGTGTCAGATATTTACCTTGATTGCAATAAGTCTAGCTCACCAAAGAACAGAACGCATGGAACAGATTGGCAGGCCTTGTCAAAGAGTTCATGGACGTTGGCCTCACTCTCACTAAACCACATTATCAGAAGCCCAAGAAAGTCCAAGTGGACGACGAGGAGAAAGTCCTCACTGGCAACTACAATAGAAAAAAAAATGTTGCAGAAGTTAATGAAGCAACTCTAATTATGTCATGAAAAAGGCTTGTATGCACTTGCCTCGGTCTCATTATCCTTGTCACTAATCTTTCCTATGGTCCGTACATTGTGTCCATACGGATATCGAGATGAACAGTCCCAAGAATCAACAATAACAATAATTCTCTTGTCAAAAATATTATCAAGCTGTCGAGTTTGAATTCGGATCTTCAAAATTCTGTGGTCTTTGGAGACAAATAAAGCATGGGCAGTTCTACCATGACCTGCAGGCATAGGCATTGTCTCCAGAGAGCAACAGTAGCTACACATAAAGCAAGTCCATATAAGAGCTCCAACAAAATAATGATGTCATTATTACATGATTCTTATATAGAACTACCTAAGCATTTACAAAGGGATTAGGTGATACAAGATAGAGAGACTCATTTTATAGTAGAGCTAATAAGTAATATAGTACCGAGAAAAATGTGGTAACTGTACAGTCTCATACATGAAGTCAGATTACTTACATATACTGAGTCCTTTGATACAATAAGTTTGAGGTCTGCATAGAATCAAACTTTGCAGGATCTTTGATGAAATAACACATCATAAATTGTTCCATGGCTGATGTTAGCTAGTCATCAAATACATTTCATAGGGTACAAGGACTCGATCTAACACAATCCTTAAATGGTGTTCCATAGAAATGTAGCAAAAGGAAACTATTACAACGCACAACAGAAGGTTCAAGTAACTTGGAGATGTAAGACGAGGATAATTCTTCCACTAAATCTTCTACTAAAATTTTTAGAAGTGAAGGAAATATAATCATGATACTTGAGAAAGATGACAACAAACCAAAGATATGGTAGACATAACAAGGTAATTGCATCATATATTATCACATCAGAACCAGGTTTATCAGAAAATCATTAAATGAGAAGGAAGGGAAAGTATCTATAAGTTTCAAGACTGTTAATTTTTTGTCAACTTACGAGTGCCAATTAGGCTTTATAATGCCAACAACATACCTGACCGGACGACTTGAGACGGTCAAATAGAAGCAGCAGTATGTTGTACTTGATTTATACTCTTTGGGGCATCATCAACACTGCTTGGAGCCAAGTGTATATTATCTTCCTCGTCATTCTCTGGAAGGAAGAAAATCAAGCAAACATGCACAAGAAGGAATCTTTATATGTAGACACATATATCAAGATGCATACCATCATCAAAATGATCGAAGACTAGCCCTCATGCCACTGATCTTCAGGTAGGAGTTCAACAGCAACAATGTCTCCGTCAAAATCCCTATTCTTGTTACTGCGTCCATTGATAACTATTTCATCGCCTATACTCTCATTTCTAACATAAGCTTCAAATAGATTGTAATGGTTGACTCGAAGTTTTCCTTGATGATATATCCAATGCTGATAAAGACCATAGTCTATTGGCTAGGAAAGAATGAATATTATTCTGCTAGATGTGTGTCGAACAAAGTAGCATGTTTCATTATTATAAAATGAACAGATATCAATTGATCCAATACGAAGAGTAATTAGCAATAGACAGAAAATGAGAAATAATGTGATATTATTGAACAAAGGTAGTATGTTTCATTATTATAAAATGAACATATATCCATTGATCGAATATGAAGAGTAATTTGCAATAGAAATATAAGAAAATAATTCTTATTAGAACCCTCTTGCGGCATAGGGCAGAATTGATATTGGCAGCCATTGTGGTATCCCCATAATGACATAAAAGTTAGGGTTATATAATAGATGATATACAACAAGAAGGCCTTAATTTGAATCATTTTTCTTCCATTCAGCTCTGTTAGTTCTCTAAGGGCCATGTTCTCTGTAACATAAATAAAACCATATCCTTTGTTATACAGATGATATACACAACAACCCTGGTAAATAATTGAACTTTTATTGTTGAAATTGCAGGCAATGTTCATCTTAAATGGGATGGTTATCAAACACAATGCACGAGGTTCTACTTGTTATGGACTTGGCTTTTCATAATTTGGGTCCAATCTACCACATTAGCAAACGAAGGGGTTGAAAATTATGTGCTTTTGTTTCTCACTGTAGCCTTGAGAAGGATTCACTGTGTACGACATGCACTTGATCCTTAAATGCTAAGGTGATTTTGAAGTCATCTCTTGACTTTTTCTGGTTTGCAAAGTTCCAAATAAAATAACCGTTATATTGTTCTCTCTCACAACATATGTGCATATGGGATTTTATTTTCGTCATAATGAAATTGTCTCTTTGTTCTGATTTTACATACAATGATACAAAAGTAGTTGAGTTCTCTGAATTATTGCCAATGCTGTCGAGAACATTTAAATTATAGAGGATATTGACAAACTAAATTCAATAGACGAGGTCATTCTGGTGGGAGAAGGTGGGATGAGATATATCGACCAACTAAAGTCAGTCCAAGAATGGCAGGAGATTGTTGAGAAATTCTGTAACCATCAAACCTGCCACCGTCGGACGAAGTTGGTGGTGAACCCTGGCAAGTGGACTGCAACATAACATTCGCGAGTCAGCAAAATCGGTCTGTCAACCTCAATGGGGTAACGATTGATGTTGGGTGAATTTGACTTATTTTAAAATCTAATTAAGAAAGAATTCACTTTCCATGTGGTCGAATTCTTCAAACAGTTTGAAAGTATAGTGGAAGAGCGAAGAAAAACACAGAGGCAAACCAGAGCACCCTCATAGTACGTACATCTGAGGCTATGAATCCCACAAACAGAGCTGAATGGAAGAAAAATAAGTCTCTTTTTTTACCACAAGTCATTTTTATAACGAAAAACCTTCACTATTAGAGAAAACCCCAAATTCTCAGCCAAAAATAGTAAGAAAATCCCTCCAAAATTGCCACATTTCTATCGTAAATCAAAACTAGCATAACTCCTCCCAAAATTTCAACAAAGCCCCTCTAAAAATCATTAAATTGCAGGAGGATAAAGATCGGACCTTTGGCAAGTGGCTCCCGGACTTCGACAGCCTCAGCCCAGACGAGGTCGGGGTCGGGGTCGTCGGCATCAGCACCCGGTAGTCGACTCCCCCG
>JANAVB010023635.1:0-25463 GCA_029216955.1 Iris pallida | reverse complement strand
TAACATTAACTAGCATAGAGAGAGTATAAAAGTCCACTTTTAATTACCAATATATGTTGTGAATACAAATCTGCTTATAGAACAACCGTAATTCAACTAGTACAAAATTTTAAAGCTAATATACAGGACAAATTCTATAGGCACTCCATATTTTACTACAGGGGAGTCTATTACTTCAGAACAGTCTAAGCTGATCAAATTTTTACTTAGGACAATCTAAAAAAAAAATTGGGGCTGCCCTCCCTCCCACTCTCTCCTCCTTCTCCGCCGCTGCCGCCGCCAACACCTCCGCCGGCGATTGAGTCGACCATGGCGAGCGCGCGGGATCCGCTCCTTCTTCTTCCTCCTCTTAGCCAGAGCGGTGACCAGATCCCCTCCTCCGGTGACCATATCCCCTCCCACCTCTTCCCTCTGGTCGCCGTCGTGGCACCGTCGCCGTTGGTGCTCCCCCTCTTCCTTTAGTTGTTGAAAGTCTTAACATAAGGTAGAACTGCCAATAAATTTACAATCCTAACATAAAGTAATACTGCCAACAAAATTGGCAGTCCAACCAAACTCTCAGTTTGGACATAACAGTCCTAACATAAAGTAGAATTGCGGACGTTGTTATAGTCCTACTTGACAGTTGAAATCCAAATATGTGGACTACCCTAAGTTAAAATTTGGAATAGCAAACTTGTAAATAGATTGAAAAAATGGGACTGCCCTCAAGTAAAACTTGAGGTGCCAATAGAATTTGCCATATATAGTTCATCCAACTCATTTGCCATTATTGGCACACACAAACATCAGTCAGAACTATCACGATGATCTTTCTCGTCATCCAAACGAATTCTATTTTGTTAGCCTGTGGCAGCAGTCGGCCTCTTTTGACAACACACAGTGTTAATGCAACACAGCAACTACGAAAGAAAGCGCGACCTGTCAACTATTGGTAGTTGTAGCAACATTTGAACCCACAAAAGCTTCCACTTTACACAAGAAGACACCTATAACTGACACTCAACTTCTGTACATTTGAGGGGGAAAATCAGTTGATCAGACAGCCGGCGGCAGGCACAACACTGGATGTCGCCGGCGGCAGGCAGGTTGTACTCCTTCCTGGACCGTCGTCTTCCTCGGTAACGACCACCACCGTGTGCAGGCCTTCCATGTTCCCATTTTCAATGCCGCTGCTGCCACAGGAAGGAGCGGCAGCATGGCCGCTTCCGGTGACAGGACAGAGCAGCCCCTGCATGCGGAGCAGGTAGCTCTGACCCGGAGGCTGTTGTGCCTGCGCAAAGCGAGCGGTCGCAGTTGTTGTCAGTTCGCCACTGGTGGAAGGTGGCCTGACAGCAGATTCCGGACGGAGGTTGGAGAGGGCACTGAGATCAAGGTTGGGGAACACAGAACAGCGGCATCGTGGGCACTTCACATTCAACCGCAGCCACTGGTCGATGCACTCAACATGAAAGTTGTGCGCACAAGGAAGACCACGTACCTGCCAACACAGAAATCTGAATTGTCATTTGTGCAAAGGACTGACCGGCACTCATAAAATATCATCTCACAGCTGTTTCAGATGAAAGAAGGTCAACACATTCATGTATCTTTACTGGGATCTCAGAGTGCCATCAAGAATCATGATATAGTTTTTATCCTTGCTGATCCGTTGTGATACAGGAACCAACCCACTGTTGGTTATAACATAAACACCATGTCTCATCAAAAGTGGGAACACAAAGCCGTGAAGTCACCAACAAAAGAAGAATCATGCAATTCTAATCACCTGTCGACCGCATAAAGAAAACAAGGGGAGGAAAAGTGATGTTCATGAAATCTACAAAAGCTTGCTAAAAGGGAAACCTGCCAGTTGATTATAAAGCTTTTTGTGCCACCAAGAACCGATACTACAACATTCACTTAAGACTACAAAAGATTTCATATAAGGGGGGAAGATAATAAGGTCAGGAAACAACATTTGTATCGCCAAGGCACAATATAAGCCAAGAAGAACAGCTCAAAATCCTAGATAGCATGCTACCACTAAGAAGTCGAAAGGTTCTTTGCTTAGTAGGTATATAATATAATATCTTCTAATATGGGCCCACATTGAGCATAAACAATTGACATCCACATATGAGTAAACAAATAGGACTACAACATCATGTCCATTGAGCAGATAAAAAAAGAGCAGGTTCAATGTAAGAAAGAAATAAAATTTCCATTATTCACCTCATTTCCCACGCAAAATTCTTCAAGGCATATGGGACATTCACTGCAATCAGTTGGAACAGCCTTGAGCCGGAATTTTGGTAGTTCTTGAATAAGGGCCTCAACTGCTTCTCTCTGTGAAAAGTTCACAAAGCTATAGTGAAGTTGGAAGCTACAAGAACTAATCAAAACTAGCATCTAAAGTGTTCATAATATTAGAAGAAATTCAAAGAAGGAACATCATTTCTACTTACTAAAGCTTTATACCCATTAAATACGAAGTGGAGAATAAAGGATGCTTAAAACTATCTTTTTTGTGATTGTAAATATAACAGTAAAGAATTTCGCCACACTATATTAATGAACAAATACAAGACTTCAAAATCTGTGAAGAGAGGATATCACCAATGCATGTTAATACAAATGGAGCACTAGGTTGTCAAATAAAGATGCTTGTCATGTATCAATTCACTTGATTATTGTATTGTGTATCGTATAATACATTGATCTGTAGGAAATTTGGTCTGAATTAATATCATCAAACATATATATGGATAAATTGAACACATTAAGCAACAATAAGAAGCATCATCAAGTATTCCATGCCAAATTCATCATAAAGTCGATAAATAAGGAGAGAAAAAATAATTTTAGAAATACATTGTATTATTATTCATGAACATAGAATTGTTACATCAAAAATAGCTCTTAACAGTCAACCAGTGAGGTGGCACTCAAAATCATTTCCCAACAAAAACTTCAACCAAAGTTTTGGAGTTTGATCTTTGAATCATTTCCTTCCATTAGCACTGTTAAGGATCGTGTCCTCTATAAGACTAACAAAAACCATATCCTTCTTTCAAACTTCTATTCATGGTCATTTAGGCCAATCTATAGTCCTAGCAGCTCCTTTAACTACTATCATTAACTACTATCTGATCGCTCCTCCTTACTAGAGCATATACGAAAACATTTCATGGTACACATTCTAATTTTTTCAAACAGCGTATAGTTATTAAAATACTTGAAAACACCAAGAAAAGACAAAACAAAGTAAAAAGAGACTCGATAAATCAAACGAAATACATGAGTGTTTTTTTCCCTTTGTTTTTTCCTTTTGGGAAGGAGAGGGGGTTTTTTTTTTGGGGGGGGGGGGGGGGGGGGGGGGGGGGGGGGGGTGGAACTTAGAAGTTCCTATGTTTTACTTTTGGGCAAAGCAGTTGTTCAAGTGTTGAAATGTCAGGAGACAATAGATCCCATAACCAAAGATGATGCATGATGTCAAGATACTGGTAGTTGATGGACACGGAAAGAAAGGGCTTTCGGCCCCCGTGAATCCGTAAATCTGAAGAGCATGCCGGAAAAAAAAGGAGGGTCCCCTATGCATTGCTTTCCTTTCCGGAAAGAATTCAGGAATGTGCAGCTGCATCATCTGGTCCCTATTATGCTGCGGTATAGCTTTCTATGTTGCGGATAACCGGTGTACAAACGATTTGATTTTCAGCCCTCATGTTCCCTTCTTGTATTCATCAACTTCTGTTGATGTGTACTAATTCTTCCTCATTATCTTTGTCATGTGGCTATCTTCTTCATTGGCGTTTTCTTCTAGTTGGTCCTTTCTTCTTCATCGATAGGGTTCTTCAGTCCCTGGCAGTTTTCCTTCATGGTATATCTAAGCGATCATCAAAGAAAATCCTTTCTTTTCAATTTCTTATTGCCATGAGATGGTCCAAACTCTAAAGAGGAGGGGTTTTGGAACAGAAAAGCTGAAAGGGTCTCAAAGGACCATATAGATATTTGGTTGAGATTTAGAGTCGTAAGGTCATATTATAAACCATTAGTTTCTAACCCACTTAACAGTCTGCTTTAGCCCTTTTAGATTCAGGTCAATGCCATTTTTTCAAATCAGATGATACACCAAAGAGGTGATACTTATCATACAATACAGAAAGTGTATCATAAGCTAAGTTTTCCCCATCGGATCTTTCAACAAATCGCATCATTTACAGGTTGCAGCACATGTACAAAAGGAAAGTATTTTATACCATAAGATACCAATAAAGAAGGAACGTGCTATAATACAAAATGATGATGTTATTCCTGTGCCTTCTGGTGACTTCAAAAATGCACTTACCTGAGTTGTTGACAAATAAAGTCCTGGGTGATATGCTGTATCTTGGCTCAGCCCTCTCATTTCCTGGCCAGCAGCTTCAAATGCCCAATCAGGCACGCGGATCATATCAACCAAAACCTGAAATGTTCAGTATGTTAATAGTGCATGTGCATAATTAGAAATACAAACATCTGAAACAATAAAATTGCTTTACAGCAAATAACTAGTTTCGATTTAGTCATCAACAAATGCTAAGAATTGGGGATATCGACTTGGATTTTACGCCAAACAGATGAGCAAAAGACAATAGAGAAACATCAGAATAAGGAATGTTAAATGCATTAATAACAATATAATGACCAAGCTTAGCCTCAGCCAGTTCATAACACACGAGCCCTGCCTTTTACTTCTAATATATATAACCGAGCTACTGGCTTTATTAACTTGTACTAAATTACTCTCAAAATATTCTTTGAGTTGCATAAAATAATTATTTTATTTTTCATGAGCCATTAAAATCTTGAAAGCAAACATGGTGTCAATGAAATTCAGTCCCAGGTATCCTGAACCACAAAATTTTGGGGTTCTGCTGGCTGGATTCTCGTGTTCCATTCTTGTCAACGAAATAAGCTTATATTTGTATCATTGTATGCATGTAGGGAAAACACGAATCCAACAGGAAACTTTAGGCCCTAAAGCAAGTGAGTAAAAACCTCACCCCATATTCTGAAACTGGAATTCCATGTTGAGCACGCTGCAGATGAGCTTGCCTTCGTGTTAACCACTGCCAAAACGACCAGGCAAAAAGGTAAGATGGATGCTTACATGTCAACATCAACATAATAATCGCATTTTTAATTCAGAAACTAAATCATACTATCATTAATAACGGTAACAAGCCAATAACAATTTTGTGTGTGTGTGTGTGTCAGTGAGGGTGGGTGGGAATGACAGTGTTTCTGAAATCGCGGGTGAAGATACTCCACGACACAAAATCATGAATGAGAAACTAGGGGTGTAGGTGATGGGTTTTAAGGGTTTGATGTTCCGTAAGGTAATGAAAAGAACTATCTTAAACTCAAAAATATTTGGAAAAATAATCATATATAACTATGTGTGGTAGTTCATTCCCAAAAAAAAAAAAAACTAATTGGCATATGGCATGAAACTCAGCCAAAAAGAGTTGATGTTTGAAAAGAGCAACAGTGGAAACTGCCTTCAAAGTTTATGCTACCAGCTGGAAGACACCAGAACAGATAGGTCATACATATCAAGTCTTCAATTTGACTGGAAGTTGGAATCTACATTCATCGTAATCAAGTGCTCACGAAATATTGAAGAAGGTTTGCATATCTATGCATTCTTGGCCTCAATGTACGGGAAAAAAGAATGCAGATGAACAACAAAGAGCACCTTTAGGAAGAGAATAGAGAAAGGATAAGGAAATTGACAAGAAGAAACAAAAGAAAAGAAAAGGATAGATCTTCCCAGAGAAAACTCGCTTCTCTTTTTCAATTAGAGAGACTTGATTTGGGCCATTTGGTCAAGCCAGTCACTAATAGGCATCCTAATACATGATGCTGCAAGTGATGGCCCAAACCCCACCAGTGGCAGCATGATTACATTGCGATGAGGCTTCCCAAAAGAATGTTCACGAACTAAGAAATAACAATACTAAGAGAAAATGATAAATTGATTTTGTTTAGTACCACTGTATTTATAATCTTGCTAAAATCACTTCTGCACCATAAACTAATGAAACTATAAATAGCCATAGACCCATGAATACATATTATTATTATTTGTTGTAAATATATAAGATAATTTGTCAAAGATAGCTTAATCACTTCTGTTGATTAAGTTGTTCGACTGTTGGGAAATATTTCAACAGGCCCATCGTCTAATGTAAAAATGCTTTATAATGAATCTCACCAATATATGCCTTCAGTATCACTTCAGACTCGATAATTACTGTCATCGACTCAACAACATAAACAGCAAGATTGTTGTCACGAAACAACTAGAGTACAATAATTATTGGATGATAATAAGGTAACCGTAATGACATGAAAAAAGATATTGTTGATTGTTTTACATCGCCCCAAAAAAAATATAAAGGAAAAATAGTCCCATGTCAATTGAAAAGCTAAATTCAACAATAAATTGCCAATAAACTAGGTGTAGGCCTAAACGAACTTGGATTGAGACTAAAAGATATGGTTGTTGTTAAAGATACTGAGGATAGTGCCCTTAACAAAGAATGGAAGAAAATAATTCAAATAGCCAACCCCAAATTTTGGGATAAAGGTTTGCTCATCATCATCATCCAAGCCTTCTCCCATCACAATGGGGTCTTGGCTATGGAGCTTAAGAAAACTCCATAAAACATTTGACAAAGTTGTATGATCGGTTATCGGCATCATGTCAATCCTCTATATTGGTGGCAAATTCCTAGCCAAGGTAGCTATAAGCATACAGTTTAAGCTCATGCAACCAAGGAGCACCCTCCAGGCTCCCCTGAACTATAAAGAGTCTAGACGACGAGGTAGGATGATACAATTTGTTATAGGAAATTGCATTAATATCTATGACACATAAGCCAAAGAGTGAAAGGAATGGCAATCACACAGGTAAGATAACCTGTCATCAACCCTCTATGACAAAAAGAGGGATAAAGGGTTTGTTGTTGTAAAATCCCCGAAGAATCTAAAATATTGAAGAGGAAATAAAGGGCATCTCAGTGCTCAAGGCTCCCGCTAGGTAGGGCCGGGGTTGGGAAGTGGGGTCAAAATGTATGCAGGAAACAGGTGATTTTCAAGACTACGTCGGGAGGTTAGAGCAGTTGAAAGGATAACTTGGCAAAAAATTGAAGTTTATAAGAACAATGTGAAAGTTCACCACATTTGAAGAGGTTCTTTGTAATGAACCTAAGAATATACCTAGGATAGATAGGGGAAATCGTATAACATGGTCTGATGATGTACACTGAAGACCCACTTATGGACTACTAGGATAAGATAAGGGAAATCGTATAACATGGTCTGATGATGTACACTGAAGACCCACTTATGGACTACTTCCGAGTAATGACCTAACAGGATCCTAATCAAACAATAGTCATAAGTAGGGAAGATAGTCAACATTAATTGAGGCAATAAGAAGTATACAGATGATGCTAAAACTATAAGGTAGATGGCCCTAAATAAAACTGCACGTAAGGAAGACCCTAAATAGAGCTAAATGCAAAAGTAGCATTCATGTACAAAGTACAAATCCCTTGATTCCGGGATAAATGCTTTGATTGTTTTACTTTTGACAGGAACATACAAGACCAGAAAGAGTATACAGAATACAAAAACTGCGCATAATTCTGAAAGCAATTCATAAACAACTACGTAAAACCACATATAGATCCACAACTCCTATAAATCCATGGATTATCTAAAACATGTGCTATGGCAGTTTGAAAATAAAATCTATACAAAAGGAACTCATAGATCCGACCAATGCAAAAACTAGTTCAAATTGGTTATGTTTAGTGTATTGATATGATTTTTTTTTTATTTTTTTTTTTGAATTTCACCGTTGAAGAGGAAGACCCAAAAATTCCATCCTATACTGTTGAGATTTCTTTTAAGCCATCACAACCTGTATAAATGATGATGATGCTACCTAGTTTACATATCATACAGTCCATCAACATCATAGTTAGGATTCCTCTTCCACTTTCCCTCGTCATTTATGTTCGTCATGAAGTGCCTAAATGAACAACCTCATACCAACGTTTATGAAGGTTATCTTCAAGCATGGACTTGGGAAAGAAACAAATTTATTAAGGTGAGAAAATGGCTGCAGTTCTGGTTGAGAAGTTAAACCATGTGACCATGAAAAATTGGCCAAACATCAATATCAACCAACAACTGATAGACAGAGAGTAAACAGTGAGACATTACGTCTACTTTCTCTTCACAGATATAGAAAGTTATAAACCATATTTCATATATACAATATTGGAGACAAGTTTCACATATAGTAGTACATAACACATTTATATTATATACTTTTCATGTCTGGTTCCTCGTGGTATTTCTACTATTTTGATGCTCAGGGACAGTCAGAAATGTTCCCTTAACCTTCAGTATTGTGCCTCTTATGAGATAATTGGAGGACCTTGTGAGTTGGTCAACGGAGGTATCGTGCTTACCAGCAGAACAATATACATGTTTAAACAGTATTGAAAACCAATGGCATATATGGTGCTTTGATCTATATTTATAGTCTAACTGTACTCATCTTCTGAGTTCTCTAATTAACAATAACATAGCATTGAGGATAAGTGCAGTCATTTCTTTCAAAGGCAACCTTGTGTCTCTCCCTCATCCAAAATAATACAGAAGGCTAAGGGAACAAAGGAGTAGTACATATATATTTATCAATTCACAATTTACATTTCCTAAGTAATTAGTCACAGCCAATGACTTGAATACCAAGATAAAATAGCAGCAGGCGGGTAATAGCAATAGGTGCATCTTTAATTTTTAATTTGCTACTAACGTTAAAAGATTCTCAAGGACCAAAATGAAAAGATAAAAACGAAAGAAAGCACTAACCTTTCCAACAGAAATACAGGCCATACTAACCAGCCCACAGTAGCTGAAAAGCAGCCAAATAAGGAAACCCCATTTTTGACCTTCCTCAGGCAACTGCAACAGTTGGATAACAAAGCGATGCAAAGGTTGAGTCAAGCACATTAGTCCAGAATATGAAAATAGTAAGTCAAGTGATATATTTTAGTTCGCTATATTAATATAGGACAAGGACAAGCAAAAGAGACATACACATCTTCTTGCACTACAGAACCATAATGTGCCAATCACTGTCCAAATCCAAAGAAATGGATAAAGAAGAAGAACGAGAACTGCTAGGACCACAATTCTCCCACAGAATCGAGCATATCGTTGCTGCCACCCAAGATCCCTAAGAGTATATTATAATAAGAACCAGAAATTATGTCATTACCAGGCATACCAGCAGAAAATCGTAACTGAATATTTCTATAATATACGAACATGCAACTGAAATACTTGATCAAAATTGCATTCTCTTGTCACATGAATACAATTAACGAAGCCGTGTGCATCATTTCACACATTTGGGTGAACGGGAGATAATGCTCTCTCATCAGTGCAATACAAGTAACAACAACAACAACAAACCTTCATTCAAAAAATTTGGGGTCGGTTGTGCAATACAAGTCACTTGTAATGTATATCTACATTGATACTATTGATATTTGTAATCTAGTAGACACATTGATACTCTAATCTAGTAGGTCTGATATTTGAAGTGCACATTCTTGATGATTCTGTAATCTAGTAGAAACATTAATATTGTACTCATGGAGATATATTGACAATTACTGAAGTAAAATTGATACTGATACTCTATACTGAAGATTGTTCTGATACTCTATTCACTATGCTTTTGATACTCTAATCTAGTAGGTTTGATATCTGAACTGCACACTCTTGATGATTCTGTAATCTAGTAGACACATTGATACTCTAATGTAGTGGACACATTGATACTCTTGATATTTGTAATATAGTAGTCTACATTGATACTATTGACATTTGTAATCTAGTAGACACATTGATACTCTAAAGAGCGAGCAGAGGTGAGTGTTCTCTCTCATTTATTTTTAGGTTTCATCCAAATCCTAAAGAGCGGACAAAATTTTCGAGATGTGTCCAATCATGTCTGGCCGTGTCCAGGCCGAATGTGGCTAGTATTTGGCCATATCCAAACATGTCCTCTATTTTGGTGTATCCCTGCAACATTGGTTATAAACTAGGATAAGGAAAGCTAAGACAATATGATGACATGTCACTACTAAGTAATGTAAATGTGATCCACATTAATCAGCTTGAATCGCTTTCTAAATAAATAATAGTAATAAATGTTACGTCTCTAGTTTCCTTGAGTTTTCACTATTTGGTTGGAAACTAAATGAGTCCCTAGTTTCCATTCTTGTTGTTGTACCATGAAGTTTCCGAACTCCAAACAACAAATAAAATGGAAACTATGACTTTCCACTTACGGTAGTTTGTGGTTGCCAAACAGACCCTTAGGATGTGTTTTGTATGCACTATTAATGAAAGAAATTTGATAGTTCCATAGAGATTATTGCAGTTAGCATATAAGATATCTAGGAATAAAATTTCCCATGGGCATCGAATTCCAGCGACATGATGAATACAATTCCCATCATGGAAAATGTATATTTTGTATTCCCTTCGATCCGGAATACTTGTATTTTTAGATTTCCCAAACTACTACTATTGCCACTCCAATCTCCATCACGAGTTGAGGGAGAAACGTGAAACTACTACAGTGTACTTGTTTTTCTCCTTTTCTTTTCATCCTCCTCTCTCCTTCCTTCGAAAAATTGACCTGAACCTTCACTATGACAACCTTCTTCTTTCACCCCCCTTACACGGACCTAAACTGCCGTGATAGCTTCCTCCTCCCTCATCTCCCCTCCAAAATTTCACCACAAACCAAACGAGTTCCACCCTCCTCCCTTCCCCTCAAGAACCCAACTTGATTGACCACCTCGTAATTTAGGGAAATTATTCTCACAAATGTCATGTCCATGATGCCACGTCCCGCTCCCGTAGGAACGATCGTCCTCGCTAAGGCGTGATGCCGCACGAGACTAAGTTGCTCTCGTGTAAGGCCAAGTCCAGAAACGGCCGATTTGAGCTGGCCACAGAGTCGCACAGAGTGTCCCCATTTGCAGCGGAAAGTAAAAGAACACAAGTTGGGACAAATTCAATCTCTTTATTGATATTCAGAAGTTTACAAGCGGCGCTAGGCCGAGTTTACAAGTCGCTCAAGCTCTCTCTCTCTCTGAAACATAAAAGGCGTGCCAAGTGGCTTACAAGATGGAATGATTCATGGCGATGTTCCGATACATTATGTCCTGTATATGGTGCTTCAGCTCCTTGCAACGCTCCAAGGCTCCAGAGTTAGCTCCGCGCCTTAGCACGTTCGAGGAAAGCTCCGCACCCGACGACGTCTCCTGCATCCTGCAAGCAAACTGTGGATTATCAGTACATTATTATGCACTGGTGGGGAGGCTAGCTCGTCCATAATGCTATCATTACCAAACACGTTCTATTTACTTTTGTGCATCGTCTATCATTCATTGTCTTTCTAATCTTGCCTTAGGATCAATTTCATGGCATATATCATAACCTATCTCGTGTTACCGATTTCATGTGTCGCATGGAAATACATGCACGACTTACCCATACTTACCGTCCGGCCTTCCCTGCCCGAAGTAAACCAAGTTAGTCAACAATTCATATGTAACTTCTTAACGTAGTTCGCGTAAACATTCAGTGTCAAGGGCGTGTCCCTGCCTCAGGTTCTAGCACGTCATAGGCGTATTTTCTAACTCATTTGCACGAAGTACTCTCGATCTTTTGGTGTGTTATATTCAAGCATGTTCAAAAGGCGCTTTGTTCAGTTAACTTAGACTACTTTGTTTCAATGCAAGGACTTGCACGTGGATTGCCACCAGCAAGCCCACTTAATATATATACACCGGTCGCTGGCATCACAAGCCATTTTGGACATGTTTTCCTTTGGTATTCTCACCTATCATAATTCATAGCGTGATGGCTGGTACACCTTGATAGTCTTTTGAAATACCCGGCCTTACGTCTACTTGGAATGTCCGAGCCCCCACCCAAGCAGCCCGTAAGCCATGATTCCGCCTAGGCCGGCCACGATGTCTCGTTGATCGTTGCCTTGGAATCCCTTATTGTAGTGCCCCGTCCCGCAAAGTCAATCGGAGGAATCGAAACGCCGACGGCGTTGGAACTTAGCCTTGCAACGGCTGCTCGAAGGCTCGCTCGTCCGAGGCGACTCCTCGCACAGGTGGGGTAGTTTCGGTGAACTCTCCTCATCTTAGCCTTCACATAATAAATCGTGTTTTCAACTTGCACAAGTAGGCTAATCTAAAAGCTACAAACGCACATAGCTAAGGGAATAATCCCGACCCGTCGGAATGTCTTAGAACATGGAAAATGGTCCCACGGTCTTCATAGAAGTCGGCTCAGCGTGCTTTCAAACGACACTCGATCCTTCGATCCCGTGGCTTGGGAGAAGGAATTTGGCTTAAGTTGCCCCGACACTTGAAATAGCCTAAGTCATAGGCGTCGCCTGCGTGAATGCTTGGTAAAGCATGCACGGTTCCGTCGTTTTGCCCCAACACTTGAATCAGCCTAAGTCCTAGGCGTCGCCGCGTGAATGCTTAATTAAGCATTGCACGGTCCTGTCCCGCAAGGCTTGGCATAGCCTTCGCACGTCCCGCAAGTTAAGTCGTCTTGCACGGCTCGTTGGCTCAAGTCTAGGCACCCGAAAAGTTGGTTGTCCAAGTCGACCCCGTGCCTAGCACGTTCCCTCGATGCGAAGCTCGGCGTAGCCTTTGCTCGTCGAGTCGTTGCCCGAATAAGTTAGACAAGAGTTGTGCTGGGCTATCGAAGCCATTTCTAGCACTGTTCCGCTCTAGCTGCGGTTGTCAAGTCGCGTAGCCCCTTGAGAACAAGGCTCGTTGTACAAAGTATATGACTTGAGCGTTAGTGTCGCCTAGAGAACCAGGCCTATCAAAGGCACGATCCACGGTCGGATTAGTGAAAAGCATGCCACGGTCAAAGGAAGTTCCCGCGACTGGTTGTCGTCGAGATCGGTCCCGCTACTTGGGAGTCTCGCAACGTCTTGATAAGTCTCGTTCACGAGATCGGTCCCGCTACTTGGGAGTCTCGCAACGTCTTGATAAGTCTCGTTCACGAGATCGATCCTGCGGCTTGGGAGTCTCGACAGATAGAAGGAAAGCATGGTCATGTTAAGGAAGGACTGGATAGACTGGATAGATCGAGTATGCATGGTCATTGGACAACTTGTCGACAAGGTGTAGTCTTCTCGAGTGATCACCGGGGCGCCGGGATCATTCGGCCCGGGGGAAGCGAGTGTGGCTCAAAGTAGGATGCTGGATGACCGCATGGGAGAGTTCGACCCCACCGGGCTAGCTACCCGTGTAGGTACAGGCCGATATCCCACGAGCCAGTCCAAGATAGCTTGACGTTGCTAGTGACTACTCATGTAGATGTGTCGGCAGATAGCGGCACACCGCGTGTATGCCTTTGGATTTGGGTCTAGAGCTTGAATGCAGGTCTAGTCGGTAACACAAGGTCTGGGCCTAAGAATGGGCTGCAGCATAGGCACCGTGCTTGGCACGATAGATGGCATCGGGATATTCATAGAATCAACACTATGTTTCACAAGTCTTGTCTAAGTTAGCAAATGAGTCGATCAGGAAGGCCGCAAGGCAGTAGCATGATAAGTCTTGATATGTTGCGAGGCGCTGCCTCAATCTTGAAGCACGAACAAGTCTAAGCAAGGTCTAGAGGCACGACCTGCACGAGTCGTCCCGTTGTCGTCTTTGGCATTTGAATCGTTGGCACGAGAATTGGCCTAGTGAACTTGAGTTTAAGTAAAAGTCTTGGCACGGCCGAGTCCACATAAGTTGCTCCTCGGCAAAGCACAGTCTTGAATACGTTAAGGTCCCGAATAGAGTATGGTACGACCCTGCCGTCCCGAGTTCAAGTTTGGTCAAGTTCATGCACGATGAGGCACTGCCTCGATCGAAATACACGTTGGTATTGTAGCACGACCATGTCGTTGCACGTCGAGTTGGTTAGACGTCAAGTCTTAAAACTGATCCTAAGGCAAGACTAGAAAGACAACCGAAAGGGTTTAAGCTGCACAAAGTAAATATGAACGTGTCGGTTTTGTATGGGTGGACGAGGAGCTCACTCCACCAGTACAGTTGAGTACTAACACCCACACAGTGTTCATGTGCAGGCACAGGTAGAAGCTCGTGGCGCGGAACTCGCTTGGATGCGTCGAGGCACGGAGTTCCTTGGCGATTCGAAGCGTGCGGCCGCGAGGATTGAAGACTAATACAGGACATAATGTATGGACATCGCCTTCCGAAGCTTCCGCTGGCTCAAGCATTGTAATCGAGAGATGAGAGAGGCAGAGTGATTTGTAATCAAGAGAAAAGTGAGCACGAGAGACTTGTAATTTGGCCTTGCGCCCACAAATGTAATCTTGTATTCAATATCAATAAAAGAGTTTCTTTTGAATGACTTGTGTTCATGTGTTCTTGTTTCAAATTTTCGCTGCATATTCAATGTATCTGCTTGGGACTTCTGTGCGACGACCCCGTCGCCGCCGCTGTAATCGGCCGTTATGGAACCTGCCTTGCACGAGCGCAATCTAGGCTCGTGCGGCATCACGCCTTAGCGAGGACGATCGCTCCTACGGGAGTGGGGCGTGACATAATGGTATCAGAGCACGGCTTTACGTCCTTGGACTTCACGTCGAAATTCTTAGTTTTGAAAGCTCGTCGTTGATAAAAAAGTGCGCGCTCTCTCTCGAATGTCCCTCGGCATGTCCATACAATAAGTCTAAATATTTTCAAAAGCTCGTTCAAGCGTTCAATCGAACGCATCGGTAGGCTATCGCCGGATGCATCGGTAGGCCTTTGTGCCGAACGGTGTCAACACGACATGATAAGGAAACACATGCTAAGTTAACATGTCACGTGCGTGCCCAACTAGTCATACGTTGACCCTAGCAATTGAGCGTGCAAACTCGAATATAGTCCGCACGGGATAGCCATGCGCACGGCCTTTTGGCTAAGTTGCATCGCGTATCGCGCACCTCGACTTTTGGTGCAAACGAGTTGCGAGCGATATCAAGTACCGCTCAGTCGGGAGCGAAGCTGCACTTAGAGTGTCTATCGATAGGAATGCTATCGAGTTAACGCTTAGGCGTACACGAAAGATTGACTTGGATTTCGAGGAAATAGTGCAAACGACTTAGTACATCGAGACGACGCGGACGATTACGCTAGAGATTTGTCGAACGAATCTGAAAGATGTCTTAGCGAATGATGCGAACGTGATTGAGAACTAGATCGGATGGCTCGAATCCGAGTGGTGTATGGTTTGTCTTGGAAATCATTCGAGCAAATATTGAGGATTACGAGTATGTCGGCGAGGCGATGCGATCGCGCAAAGCCTTAGAACGCGTCACGCTTAGTTGGTCGTGACTTCGAATGTCCCGAACGAGATGTCGTTCGGACAACTTGCGAATGGGCAACGCGAGTTAGAAAACGATATCGAAATGATTCGGAACGATGAATGAAAATGAATGGTCTTGATCGAGGAAACTTAGAGGATCGCGCGTACGATATCGGATTGATGCAAATGAAATGTGACTTGAGTTTCGAACAAACGATCTTGAAACGAGCTTGAGGAATCGCGATCGAACTTGATCTTGAATATCGCGAAAATTATGGAATATCCAGTTCGGACAATGGCATCAGTCGCACGACTCGAAATTGGTTGCAAAAGAAGATCGTCAGGTTACGCATATCGTCGATGGTATTGAGGCGTATCAAAGATCGATATGCGATAACTCGGGGGTACTCTGACTCGGCGAATGACGATCGTGCAAATGTCAATGTTCCGATGGATGCTATACGCAGAATGTTGAAATGTGTCGAGGAAAAGATAAACTTGGCTCGAGGATTTTCTAGTTGAATGAATGACGGTCGGACTATCGAACTTGGATTGGATGAAAATGATATGGTTGGATTTGCTTCGTCGATAACCACAACTTCGACATTCTTGTCTTATGCGAGCGCAACCCCAGCCTCGCACATGCGTCGCGCCGATTAGAGCGATCACTCCGCGTGAGCGCTGGTATGTTGATTCATACAGCGGGGGTGATTGACCCAGCTTGGCGTGACAATTTGTGTGCTTCGATTTGTGGTTTGACGCAAAGGTGACTCGAGAATGGAATTGTGTGCTTGAAGAATTGAACTTGAGGATTGAGTAGGTCCAATCCGCGTATCGAAAATGAGTTAGTCTAAACTCAAACAAGAGTTACGCCCCGATGAGAATGATTATTCCGCGGGTGCGTTGCATGGTGATTCATGAACCACCGTGGATAATCGGACTCGCGTGAGATTGGGGCGCAACGTATTGTCGAGCTAGACGACCTCGTGATCGAATACATGAATTGGTTAGAATTGGTGATTTGAATGGATTCGAATACGCGCAACGAATGCATTGATGCGAATAAGTGATCGTGCTCGATGTTTAGAAATCTGAGTGACACGAGCTCGGGTAGAAAACCCCGTACTATCGACTTTGGTTTGACCCTAGGATTGGGGTCAGTGTTGGCATTATTGTTGGGGAACTATGATTCCAATCCTGACATTGACTTAGCCTCGAAAAGATTGGCCTAGCGGTTAGGCGAGACGCCCTGTTTCAAGTGTTAGCAATCGAAAAGATTGATCTTGAGGATTGGCATGGATGGATAGCGTGAATCACGAATATAGGAAACCCTGCTCACAAGACTCGGCTGACATGCATATATTTTAGGGACGCCTGAGTATGTGCACGATGCGACTCGAGTGAGAATGACAAATTCTCTATCATGCGGCTTGGCTAAATGCATGTATTTTGGGAACGCCTGGAATGCGTGCACGATCCAGCCAAGTGATACGTTGAATGGAAATGAGACTTGGGGAATGGAAGAGTGTCGAGAATTCGAAATCGTGTTGAAGGAAAGAATGATAATAGTGCGAGCGTGGCTCGGACTCAAGGAAACGCGTAGGCGTATCTCGATCGACTGTTATAGTCCCGTGTCTAGGCTCGATAAAGTCTTGGCCATAGGAATGGTAGCCTTCAGGAAAGTCTCGAGGACGAGACTTGTTCTGAGTGGTGTATGATGTAGTGCCCCGTCCCGCAAAGTCAATCGGAGGAATCGAAACGCCGACGGCGTTGGAACTTAGCCTTGCAACGGCTGCTCGAAGGCTCGCTCGTCCAAGGCGACTCCTCGCACAGGTGGGATAATTTCGGTGAACTCTCCTCATCTTAGCCTTCACATAATAAATCGTGTTTTCAACTTGCACAAGTAGGCTAATCTAAAAGCTACAAACGCACATAGCTAAGGGAATAATCCCGACCCGTCAGAATGTCTTAGAACATGGAAAATGGTCCCACGGTCTTCATAGAAGTCGGCTCAGCGTGATTTCAAACGACACTCGATCCTTCGATCCCGTGGCTTGAGAGAAGGAATTTGGCTTAAGTTGCTAAGTTACCCCGACACTTGAAATAGCCTAAGTCATAGGCGTCGTCTGCGTGAATGCTTGGTAAAGCATGCACGGTCCCGTCGTTTTGCCCCAACACTTGAATCAGCCTAAGTCCTAGGCGTCGCCGCGTGAATGCTTAATTAAGCATTGCACGGTCCTGTCCCGCAAGGCTTGGCATAGCCTTCGCACGTCACGCAAGTTAAGTCGTCTTGCACGGCTCGTTGGCTTAAGTCTAGGCACCCGAAAAGTTGGTTGTCCAAGTCGACCCCGTGCCTAGCACGTTCCCTCGATGCGAAGCTCGGCGTAGCCTTTGCTCGTCGAGTCGTTGCCCGAATAAGTTAGACAAGAGTTGTGCTGGACTATCGAAGCCATTTCTAGCACTGTCCCGCTCTAGCTGCGGTTGTCAAGTCGCGTAGCCCCTTGAGAACAAGGCTCGTTGTACAAAGTATATGACTTGAGCGTTAGTGTCGCCTAGAGAACCAGGCCTATCAAAGGCACGATCCACGGTCGGATTAGTGAAAAGCATGCCACGGTCAAAGGAAGTTTCCGCGACTGGTTGTCGTCGAGATCGGTCCCGCTACTTGGGAGTCTCGCAACGTCTTGATAAGTCTCGTTCACGAGATCGGTCCCGCTACTTGGGAGTCTCGCAACGTCTTGATAAGTCTCGTTCACGAGATCGGTCCCGCGGCTTGGGAGTCTCGACAGATAGAAGGAAAGCATGGTCATGTTAAGGAATGACTGGATAGACTGGAAGATCGAGTATGCATGGTCATTGGACAACTTGTCGACAAGGTGTAGTCTTCTCGAGTGATCACCGGGGCGCCGGGATCATTCGGCCCGGGGAAGCGAGTGTGGCTCAAAGTAGGATGCTGGATGACCGCATGGGAGAGTTCGGCCCCACCGGGCTAGCTACCCGTGTAGGTACATGCCGATATCCCACGAGCCAGTCCAAGATAGCTTGACATTGCTAGTGACCACTCATGTAGATGTGTCGGCAGATAGCGGCACACCGCGTGTATGCCTTTGGATTTGGGTCTAGAGCTTGAATGCAGGTCTAGTCGGTAACACAAGGTCTGGGCCTAAGAATGGGCTGCAGCATAGGCACCGTGCTTGGCACGATAGATGGCATCGGGATATTCATAGAATCAACACTATGTTTCACAAGTCTTGTCTAAGTTAGCAAATGAGTCGATCAGGAAGGCCGCAAGGCGGTAGCATGATAAGTCTTGATATGTTGCGAGGCGCTGCCTCAATCTTGAAGCACGAACAAGTCTAAGCAAGGTCTAGAGGCACGACCTGCACGAGTCGTCCCGTTGTCGTCTTTGGCATTTGAATCATTGGCACGAGAATTGGCCTAGTGAACTTGAGTTTAAGTGAAAGTCTTGGCACGGCCGAGTCCACATAAGTTGCTCCTCGGCAAAGCACAGTCTTGAATACGTTAAGGTCCCGAATAGAGTATGGTACGACCCTGCCGTCCCGAGTTCAAGTTTGGTCAAGTTCATGCACGATGAGGCACTGCCTCGATCGAAATACACGTTGGTATTGTAGCACGACCATGTCGTTGCACGTCGAGTTGGTTAGACGTCAAGTCTTAAAACTGATCCTAAGGCAAGACTAGAAAGACAACCGAAAGGGTTTAAGCTGCACAAAGTAAATATGAACGTGTCGGTTTTGTATGGGTGGACGAGGAGCTCACTCCACCAGTACAGTTGAGTACTAACACCCACACAGTGTTCATGTGCAGGCACAGGTAGAAGCTCGTGGCGCGGAACTCGCTTGGATGCGTCGAGGCACGGAGTTCCTTGGCGATTCGAAGCGTGCGGCCGCGAGGATTGAAGACTAATACAGGACATAATGTATGGACATCGCCTTCCGAAGCTTCCGCTGGCTCAAGCATTGTAATCGAGAGATGAGAGAGGCAGAGTGATTTGTAATCAAGAGAAAAGTGAGCACGAGAGACTTGTAATTTGGCCTTGCGCCCACAAATGTAATCTTGTATTCAATATCAATAAAAGAGTTTCTTTTGAATGACTTGTGTTCATGTGTTCTTGTTTTAAATTTTCGCTGCATATTCAATGTATCTGCTTGGGACTTCTGTGCGACGACCCCGTCGTCGCCGCTGTAATCGGCCGTTATGGAACCTGCCTTGCACGAGCGCAATCTAGGCTCGTGCGGCATCACGCCTTAGCGAGGACGATCGCTCCTACGGGAGCGGGGCGTGACACTTATTGCTCCATCCCCCCGTATACGAGTGGGTTGTCCGCGACCATTTCGTATTGTCTTGTCATTTTAACTTAACGGCTGTCTCTGAGCCATAGGCTGTCTGTGAGCCATAATGCGTTATCGACCAGGTTGGCGGCGGCGTCCGTGCAGCGCGGGTAGCGAGCCCCGTTGCACGTCCCCGTCATACCTGTCGCTAATCATTCCTTTCTTTCTTATCTTTATTCATTCATTCTTTTCTTTCTTCCACTTGCTCGTTCGTTCATTGATTCATTCACGTATTCTTTCATTCATTCATTGATTCATTCATTCACTTATTCGTTCATTCGACCATTCATACATCATGCAACTCCCTGTGCGGGAATCGCCTTGGCGACCCATCGGTCCCGAAGTCTTCCAATGTTGCTATACTCTACTCGGAACGACTATGTCGATAGTCTTCCCGTTTCATTGTTATAAACCATTTATTGCTTCATTGTTGAACGCATAAAGAATTTGAGATGCAAGCATGTGCCTTGGCACGAGCGTGGAGTGCGGTGCGAGAGTTCGCATGTTTTCCAAGTTACTTTCCATGTTCTACGCAAGCATACAAGATGGGATTATCCCCTTAGCTAGGTGCGTTGAGTCATTTATTAGCATGCGCGGTGTTATCGCCTAGCGATTCTAGCAATAGTGTCCGTATTGTTAAGTGTCTAGGCTAAGCAAAGACGGGTTCATCGGAGCCACCCACCTTAGCGATGTTCGCATCGGCCGAACGATACTTCGAGCGCGTCTTTGAAAGTCTAAGTATGGATTCATCCTTGATGGACCAATGTAAGCCTTGCATCGATTCTTCATCGGGTCGACGCAACTCTTCGAGTCGACGGCTCGTTTGAGTCGTCGCACTTGCCGTTTGAATCGGCGTTCCGCTAGGGCGGAGCGGGTCATTACACATGAGAATTTATTTAAGGTACCAATAAGCAAGAATTATGCGGAGATGACATATTACACCAAAGGGATGATATACTGTACCAAGCACAATAATATAGAATTTCCAGGAATTTGATGCATTTAAAAAATTTGCAAATATGGATTCCCGACAATACTGCAATCCTGTGTATCATAAGCAGCTTATTTCTGTGTGATTCTTGACAGTCTTTTGTTATTTGTTGCATGCATCCAAAATATATTAAGGCAAATGATATACGAAAAATTACTAGGGGTAGCACACGATGGGGGCAACACATTTAAGTCAGTATTTTGTTAGGGGCTGTCAAGAAATTGATGGGGGACAACAACAATCTCCTTCTTCTCTAACACAACACCCATCTTCCTTTTTCTCTTCCTCCTCCAACCCTAATCTTGTAGTAGATACTCCAAAATGAGGCTTTAGGACCCCATTAAATGAAGTTTTGAACTCATTTTATGGTTTCTAAAATGACATCGACCCAGACCCATTGGGGACGACGTAGAGAGTCCAGACTATAGAGAACTTTATGTATTAGGACTGCCAAAATTTTGGCACTAGCGCTCCTAATACAGAGAGTTCTCTATATTATGAGAACCAAAATTTTGGCAGTCGTGACTATTGTTAAGACTACCAAAATTGCATATCCAACTACTGTTTAAATTCTCATTTTATAAGTATGTCAAGATAAGATTAATATTTCATAAAGATATGGTATGGAAAATATACAACATTTGTATCAAAAGATACAAATATCTTTTTAAAATAGTAGTTGAAAGTAAGGTGTAAGATATGATTATAATAAAAAAATGTAGGATTTTAAACACTAGTTGAAAGTAGAGTGTAAGATAAACATTTTTTTAAAAATATGTAGGATTTTATAAATATATCAATATTTATATATTTTCAATACTCAACTTCATCATATCGTTTTAAATATATTTTTATTCTAAGCATATCTTTTGTACCAAAAGATAAACATATCATTTTTATTCTAATCATATCTTTTGTATCAAAAGAAAAACATATCTTTTTTATTCTAATCATATTTTTTGTCTAAACTAATTTGCTCGAAATTTAAATTTTGTAACATGATGTCAAAATTTTGGCGTCCTGGATACGCCAAAATTTTAGCAGTCCTAAAAATACCTAGGACTGCCAATTTTTTTGCAGTTAATGTGCATATCCATGACTGCCAATATTTTGGCAGTCCTTTGTCGTTTGGGAATGTTTCGATTCTGAAGCTTCGAAACTCTATTAATGGAGTTCTAAACTTCAGAAATAGTCCCAAATGGGACTATCTACTAAGAAATTATGATACAAACCCAAAATCGGTGAGCTAACTCAGTATCCAATAGTATCAAGTATCATATAAGAGGTATACGGTGCTCACAGTTCTCCAGCAGCTTAGCTTAGTTCACTAGCAGGTATCAGTTCAGTTAATGGCACTGGTATCAGTAGTATCAGTCGCTACTAACTGAGTATCAAACAACATGTGGAGGAGAGGATTGCATATGGAGTAGTATCAAGTTCAATAATGATAGGAATCTATCTTTTAACCAGTTAGCTTGATCAGCAAGCTAATCAGTTGGCTAGCTCAGCACCACCTCAGAACAGGAGGCAGGAGGCCACCTCAGCAAAGTTGGTTAGCCGAGTTAGAGTACCAGTTAGTAGCAGAGAGAATGCAATAGAAGGGGGTATCAGTAGTCTATAAATAGAGACGATAAGAGGAGAGATGGAGGTATGAAAAGAATCAGAGTTCTTTAGTTTTTCTTTTAGGTTGTCTTTCTTTTCCAGTTACATTGTTTTCTTGTATTGTCCTCAATTTCTCTATCAATAAAACCCGAGAATTCCTATTTCCATAGCTCATTGCTTGAGCTTTTTCTCTGTTTACTAACAATCCATGGCGAACATCAGTAGATCTCATCCATTTCCAGTAGCAGCAGAAGGGGAACTCATCAAATTATGCTAAAAAAACATGGATCAAGGTTTAGGGATTTGGGAAGGAAGAGGAAAAAGCCAAACTTTTTATATAATTAAAGTTGTGTTGTCCCCTAATAATATTTCAAGGGCATTTTGGATATGAAAATATACAAAATTTGTGTTACCCCTAGTAATTTTGTAGTGCCCTTAACATTTGCCTACATTAATAGAAACTAACTAAAACATAACACGCCAATTCACATAACAAATAAAGATCATATATTCTAGCGCATAGTAAGAGCTTTCTATAAATGGCAAAGTTCTTACAAACCCATTCCAGCAGCAAGTCCATTGTCCAAGAACATCAGCAACCGGAAGACAAAAACCGTCATATAATCAACCTGAGCAGAAGAAAAATTTGTAACAAAAAATAAGCAACCCCCAACAGTCAACCACCAAAGCAAAATCCAAACTTTAGGCAATATTCCGTTACCACGATCCATATGTGCAGCGGATGCACGCAGAGATGGTACCGCTTCCAATTGATCGACACGATTATTCTATCAAAATTTCGTCAAGAAACGCAAAATTTGATAAATAAAAAAATCGTCTGCTTGGCAATTGTAGGGGTAGCGGTTATGAGGTGTTTTTAGAGTACCGGTTATGAGCGGTTATGGGGGCCCCAGTTTTAGGTGGTTTTTTAAGTAGCGGTTTTTAAACAAATCAAATCCATGCTTGATAATTCACTAACGAGCGGTCCTGAAAGTTTTTTACACGAATAAAATTAAATAGGGAAGGTATTAGTAGTTATAGTTATATACTTTTTGTGAGGATATAAATAAAATAAAATAATAAAACCCCTCAAAACCTACCGATTTGGGGTGTTTAAAGCCACCCAAAAGTTTCGGAAAAATTAACAAGCAAAGGTTTTCATAAAGGGTGCGGCTATACGCACCCCATGACTTTCTAAGCACACCCATATAACTTAAGTTGAAAATTAGATTAATGTTAAAAGACTCATATACCCATATGACCTTCCTATCACACCCCACCATCCTCCTTCTTCTTCCTTCTTTCATTTTCACATTCTTCTCCAACCCAACTCCAAAACTCTAGAAAAATCCTACTTTGAAATTGTGAAGAAGGTATCATGGAGAAAGGAAGTCCACTTCAAAGACACAATCCTTCTTTCTCGGTTTGAAGCACTGTATGTGAATCGTTGAACCAAAAAAAAAATCCGCGATAAACACGATCAACACAGGTCGAATGGAACACTGTCTGCTCGACCTGTGTCGGCCGACATTACATGTTCTGTTCAACTGGTCGAACTAAACAAACCATATTCGATCGAGGAAAGTCATATATAGGACATTTCGACATGTAATGGTCGAACAGTAGAGCTTTGTCCGACTACTTGTGGTCGAATATTGTGTTTTTTCATTTAATTTTTCGTTCGACCAACTTTGGTCGAACGTTAGCAAAGAAGTTCGACTGTCGTGGGTCGAACTCCAGTCCGAGCGCTCGACAAACCAGGCTCGAACATAACCGTGAAAACCCAAAAAAAATTTCGAAATTTATTTTGTTTTCACACGATTGAAGGGATTCGAAAAACCCTAGCAGTGGTCCTAAGCAAAAACCCTAGCAGTGATCTTGGAATTGGTCTAGAGAGGGGATCGGAGAGGAGAGAGGAGAGTAGAGAGGTTAGAATGATTTGAGGTGTGCTTAGAAAGATAGATAGGTTTTAGGTTAAAATAAAAAAAGGATATTTTGGTCCTTTGATAGGTTACTTAGCATTTATGCTAATTTTAATCAATTCAACGTGTGTACTTAGCACTTGGGGTATGCTAAGTAAGTCATGGGTACTATAGCCGCCCTTTCATAAACCGTGGTTCAAAATATCCCAAACCGGTGAAACACCGTTACAAGCAGACCCTAAAAATAGAAACAAAAATCAACTGAGGTAAAGTAAAGTGAAGGATACACGCTGGTGGCGAGCATCGACAAGAACCCATCGTACCTAAAAAAAACAAGAGAACGATCAAGAAACCCTAGATTTCGCCGCCGATGGTGGAATTGAAGCGAGAATCTAGCACTACCACTTGAAATCGACGCCTCGCATTGCCATGGGAGCGATCGATCGAAAGCCTAGAATTTGGGGAGCATTTGGTGGAGAGCAATTTATCAATGGAGTGGGTTTTAGTGAGTAGGAAAAAAAAAAAAATGGAAAAATGAGGAGGGAGTGAAGAGAAGACTTGTTGATGATACAGAGAGATGGAAAGTGTGATGCATCTGTGCTCCGTGGTCCCATGGGAGGACGGGTTAGGTGGGTAGTCATTACATGGTGTGGACCGACAAAGAGTGGGGCCCCTCACTTAAATTTCTATAAATTAATAATCTTTGATCAAAAGAAACTATTAATTTATTGAATATTAAATATTCACCAAATTAATAATTTATATATTTAATAGTTTATTAATTATCGAGGTATTTTTAAAGAATATCGTTCATTATATTAACTTTTTTCTTTACAAAACAACAATTTATGTATTTGTTTAATCACATAAATTTTCATATTTTATTTATTTTTTTCTATGTGTATTGTTTAATATACTATATTTTTCCATTTTATAATTTATGCAAAATTTTGTTTGTTTTACGAACTAATATTATATATTTGTTTAACCAAGTAAAATTTTAAATTTTATTAAACTTTCAGAGTTGATAGTGCATTGTTTAGTATACCGTATTATTTTATTTTATAGGTTTAATTGCACTTTGATACCTTCAACTATTTCAATTTTAAAAACTAATACTCTAATTTTTTACTC
>JANAVB010023634.1:0-83328 GCA_029216955.1 Iris pallida | reverse complement strand
ATATATATATATATATGTTGTTGAATCCAATTTATATTTTAATTGCAAAAGTTTTGAATCTTCTCATTGATTTTTTTTATTTATTTGATATGACAAGTGCAAAAATTATAATACTTAGATCGTTGTATAAATTTCGATGCTCTAATTATTGTTTATTTGAAGTTGACTTATAATTTATTAAAAATATGTTCTTGCTAATGCATATAGTTATTTATGTCGAGTCGATCTAGTGGTCGGAATCAAAACCTACGAGTGGGTTTTGTTCCTAAAAGACCTACTAGAATTGTCACTTTTCTATATATATATAGATATATATAATATCTATATATATATATTAATATATATATATATATATAATATTATATATATATTACACACCTCCTCAAGTTCATCTTGAGCATCTATTTCCACCAAAGCTCGGACATAAGAAAGACGAAGAAAGTAGTTAAGTTGTCCATACGTTCGCCTTCAGTGAGTAGGGCGCAAGCCGCACCTTCTTTCATCGAGTTACCCGGCTCAACCCATGACATACTACCTTCACCAAAGCAGCTACAACCTCCTATGCCAAGTCAACCAGGTCCTACCCTATACCATACCCGGGACATCGACTCAAATGGGACTAGAGGGAGTCTCCCTTATAGAAGGGTTCTCGACGCCATTCGTCGATGTGACTTATTTCTTTAAAGAAAGACTGACGTTTGAGGCGGGCCGACTGCTATAATACAACAAAACTAATGAGGGAATTACCTCAAAGATACATCGATTTCGTGTCCTCCATGCAGCTATACCATCGCTCCAAAAATAATTATGAGACGACAGTATCTTCTCGGTCCGATGACCTTCTGAGCCTTAATTTCATTCAAAACAGAAGGGAGGACTTTACTATGCGCAGTGGTAAGCCCAAACTTAGAACTTGGGCGCTATAAATGTCTCAAGCAAAGTTTTCGCATAAGCAGCACTTCTTATCCTCACAAGGGATTCCAAACATGGTAAGACCATCCGAACTAAGGATGTGTTCTTGAACATTTTGTAGTGACACATATGTCCCGCATGAGCAGCCGCTACCAAACGGCCATGCAGCTTCCACTCACCTTTCTAAATAAGGTACTCACCATGCATGTCAGTTGAACCCATCCTCATATGTCAGTTCTTTCTCTTGATCAAACTAGAGTGCTTGATCAACATGCCAAATGCTAGTTTAAGTACCAGAGCATATCATCCTACTTAGCCTTGAGTCTCGTAGCAAACAATGCTTAACCACCAAGTAATTGTTGTTGCTAGTAGTTGACCAGAAGTCCACTTTCGAAAAATACCTTTCCTTAACCCAGTTCGTCCAAAAAGACTTTCCGTTAATGAATCTTTAGAAAAGTTTAAGGAAGTCCGATTTCGAATGAAACGTTTGCAGACGTACAAGACATGGTAGTATTATACACAGAAAAAAAATATATATATAGAGAGAGGGGGGGACGTATCGGTAACAGTTTAAACCTTCATTTTGAAACTAAGAAACTTGATTGGTGTGCAGGCTGGCGTAGACTAATATGTTGAATATAGATTCTATGACAGGAAAAAATGACAAATTTTGGATGGGCTGGAGCCCACCCTCGTCCACGCTTCACGGTGTGAGATGGGTCGGGCGGTCGGTTTTCGGCCGGGTTGTAGTGCCCCGTCCCTACATCGTGCCCCGTACTCTGTCCACGGGTGCGCGAGAAAGGAACACTGTCGCTATCGATTCGGTCGGGACCGATAGGTCGGGATCGACCGAGTCGATCGAACGGGAACGGTTGAATTAAGATCCATTCCCCGTTATAGAATGTCTTCTTCGGAACCAAGTCCCATATTCAGCGGGCTGCGCCTCGAGGATTGACTCTGCGGCTGAGTCGGGAGAGACCTCCCGTTGCTCTGCTTTTCACGCCGCTTGCGTTGGTTTTGGCTTTGTTTTCTGAATGCGTTTTCGTGAATGTTTTCGATGGTTTTCATGGCTTACGTTTCGAACTCGCATTTTCTATCGAACTCCTTGAATAATACAGTGTTCTAATCGGTTGCTGTGCGATTTCAGGTAATCGCGTAGGTGACGTCTAGCGCGACCAACAAGTTCTCTCGTCGAAGTAAACTCAAGGTGAGTGGCTGACCTTTCTCTTCTCGACCCCTTCTTAGGCAAATCGATAGTGTTGTTGCGGATGAAAGAATGAATGCATGCACGAACACGATGAAAATGAACAAGTTTCAAAGAGAATGTAGGCTATATCTTCATAACTAAAAAGAATTGTCTTTGCACGGTCATTGGACAACTCGTGCACGAGGAACGGTTTCCTCGAGCGATACCCGAGACACGGGATCGTTTCGGCCTAGGAGGAAGCAAAAAATAGCTGTGCTCGACGAAAGCAAAAATATGGTTAGTCGGGAGAACTTGCAGCGGGGCTCGCTACCCGCGCTGAAAGGGTCGCCGTCTAACCCAGCTATAGTCCAAAATGGCTTGTGGTGCCAGTGACCTTCACGAACACGAATTGCATACGAAAATAACAACTAACAGGGAAGAACATGGTAAGTCTCAAAGGCGCGGCACGGTCCGCCGGGGGTAAGTTTTGACGTAAATTACATTATGCTTGTCATTGCTCGCTTGAAATTTATTAGGATGGTTAGAAATTCATGAACTAAGTCATATAAACTCATTCAACCAAATGAGAGCTTGGAACTTAACTTGCCACGCACCAGTACAAAGTGTAATGTACTGATCCTCGCTCTCTACGTAGGTACCCCGAACTACGAATGGCATGCCACTTGAAAGCTCAAGGCGAAGTGAACCCTTTTGAAGCCTCGTCCGTGTAAAGGTTTGTTCTGGATTCCTTTTGAAGAAGACCCGCACTCAGTCCAAAAGAATAGATGGCGGCTCGGCTTTCCTCAATCCCGGGTGGAAAGTGTAATAGTTTTTGCTTGTAAAAAGGGATATAATGTATGGAACGACTATCTCATCGGTGTTCATTTGTAAGTCGAGTCATGTTGTAGCCCGCGCGGCAATGATTGTAAAGGAGTTCATGTAAAGTTTTATTATGATCAATGAAAAAGCCTATTTCCATTTCAAATGTGTCATTCAATTTCTCGTACTCTATCTTGATGTTGTGTTTCGGATAACCTTATGATCATGCCTTGTGCGATCGCAACTTAGGTTCGCACGGCATCACGCCGGGGACGACTATCGATTCTACGAAATCGGGATTTTGAAATACAACTTTCTGGATGCCTCCCCCTCTTACAATATATAAGCTGATCAATTTCTGGAGATTGAAATAACAAGTTTCTGGATTTTGAAATACAACTTTCTGGATGCCAACTGCAGCGCTCTTGAGACTTCTACTTTTGCAAAATTTTTGGAGTTCAACATTTCTTCCCTCAAGTTGACGTTCCAAGTAATTTTAATTTTACCTAATATTTTTTCTTTGGGATTTTTCTTTCTCCCTCTTTCTCTTTGTTTGGTTCTCTCTCTTTCTTAAAAATTAATTTTCAAATATGGATAGTACTCGTTTTAACCACCCTTGTGGAGGTGAGTCCGAACCAAATTTTTTTTTACTATGCTGATTTATTTGAAAATAATGCTATTTCTGATTTGTACCACCCACACAAAATCTATTCTGGAGCCCACCCTTGTCCACGCTGTAGTTCCATCCTTGTTGTGTGTAAAATATGGTTTAGTAGACGACCCAAATTATTACGCAGCAGTGGTCACACTGATTCTGTCACATTCAAATGGCTTTCATTCCATGGCTGTGATTCCATACGCCTAGGATATTTTTGGATCCAAAACATCTAAAATAATAACACAATGATTAACTCTTAGATTGTTAGAAATATTTAATTTTTTCTCTAATAATCTGCAAACAAAAAAACAAAAATTAAATTTACAGGCCTCCGGAGAAGTCGCGCATGAAGCACTCTCTAAGAGTTAATCCGGATCTATGTGCAGACTTTTTCGGATACTCCTAGTGGTAAAATTTCCGCTATGCCGGTATCCCGTTGTCGCATACAACTCGGAAAGATTGATCCTGACTTAGTTCTGCCCAGAGCAAGGATGTGTTTGCAAACGTACAAGACATGGAAGTATTGTACAGAGAGAGAGAGAGAGAGAGAGGAGGGGGGGTGGAAGAGGGCTTGTGTATAGAAGGTATCAAAACTTTGATACCCCTACTGTATCAAAGTTTCTTCCCTTGAAATCCCTATAAGCTCTAGCTCTATATGGCTCTCCCCAGGGACGGAGCCAGGACTCCAAGTGGACAGGGGCCGAGTGCCCAAGCAAACTAAAAAATAACAATAATCACATCATAAAAGCCATAATAGAGCAAATGTTTTAGTGATATCAAATTCAAAAGAATGCAGGTTCAAAGATTCCTAGAATTATATTCCTATAGTACATGTTCAAAAGGTACAATATTAGAGAATGCATGTTCAAATCTTTTATAACAAAACTATATTGTACCTGCGAAAAGTATTTGGTCCTCCTGAAGAAACTCCACGCTCCTTGTGCACCATTTCCCTGCAACATCGACAGAAAAATGATATGAGAAGGGGGAACATGATAAATTAAGAAATGCAACTAAAGGTGCCTGAGTTCTTACCCTACAGCATTGCACTCAAGTTTTGATCGCTATAAATCATGTGGCAGCCAGTTTCTCTGCAATTCAAATTGCAGTAAACCCAGATCGAACTGCAGTAACATCTTTACCGAAGTAACATCTCCATCTACAAATCTCAAAACTATAGACATTTGTTCCCTTTTTGACTCGTCCCGAGCTTCATCTACAATTACACAATACTTTCCATCTCCAATTTCTTCACGAATTGCATTCTTCACTCTAATTGAATACACGTGCAAAATTTCCTTTTGTATCATTGATGATGTGTAAGAGGCATTCTTAGGAGCTTTGCCTACGACATCAGCTAGCTTTTAATTATAAGAACACAAGAAGCTTAACATCTCAAGAAAATTTCCACGATTGATCGAGGTTAAACTTTCATCACGACCTCGGAAAGCACAACCTTGAAATGTAAGCCACCGAACTATATCAATTGACACCTTCAATCTGAATTGGTTGTTTTAATTTGTTCAGAAGTAAAATTTTCAACAACTCTTTGGATATGTTGCGACTGATTCATCAAATCCTCACATGATCTCTCAGCCAGATTATGAATAGAGTTAACATGTTTTCCTTCATGATTTAAAAAAGCACAATTTTTTCCATCTTTAACTTTCTTCCAGTTATCCAACCCACCAACAGTAAATGCATTTTTTCCAGAATATCTAGAGCTAGACGGATTGTTGAAAAGAAAACATGGCAAACAAAAAGCTGCATCCATACTGGGAGAATATTCTAACCATGAAGGGAATACCTTAAACCATGTAGCTTGAAAGCTACGACGATGATGTTCAGGTCCAGATTTTGGATATCTATTCTGTATAGGTTGGTATGGACCAAACCTGATATAGGCATGTCGAATTTGATCACGTTCATTAACATGATAATCACAAATTTGTTTGCGTAGTCCAGGATCGCGATCCAAGGAACTGATGTCAATCTCATTGCTTCCAATTTTTTAACGTTGATGGTCCGGATGGTATTGGTGGAGGTCCTAGTCCTCCTGGAGGATTCTCAGATGGTAGTGGAGGTTCTGGACTTGGATTCTCAGATATTAAGGCTTCAATGTTAGATGTGGCCGCCAGGTCCGCGCCAATGGTAAAAATGTTGGTGCATCAGCATCGTAATCATCTTGTGAACAACTAGCACGTTTTCTTTTGAAAAATGATTTATCTTTCTCATTTACTGCAGCACAACATTTGGTAGAAAAGAGTATAAGCAACTAGAACTAAGAAAAAGACTTGGAACTTGTAAATTGTAATTTGTAAGATCAATCATCTAAATACATAGGTTTTACTTTGAATTGATAGAGAACTAAGAGAAGAGATGGAAAATCTCACTAGATTTGGAAATTTGGGGGAGAGCGGGGCCGCTGCGGCGACTGGCGAGCCGCGAGCCGAGAAATTTGGGGGAGAAGCTGCAGGCCTGCGGCAAGCCGAGACTTGTTGTCGACGCCCGAAGGAGAGGAGAGGAGAGCCGAGAGCCGAGAGGAGCCATGCCCGTGGGCCGTGGCTGTGGTGGACCGTGGAGGAAGGAGAGGAGAGCTGGAGAGGGTTTGGAATTTGGAGGACTCGGCTCCAACTTGCGGAGACCTAATTGGAATTTGGAGGAGCCACTAGCCAGCAAGTGCTACAGCCAGCAACTTGCGGAGACCTAATTGAATGGGTCCTGTCCTGGGATATGGGCATGGCCGGCCCGCATGGGCTTACAGCCAGGCCTTGTAAAAAAAATTCCAATTTTAAGGGGGGGCCAGGGCCCCCTTTGGCCTTAGTGATGTTTCGTCCCTGGCTCTCCCTCTCCTCCTCCATCACCAACCTCAAGATATCATATGCCAACCCTCATTCAAAAGCATGGTTGTGGTTTGGGAGACATTGCGTTCAAACATACCAACATCAAGATATCAACCATGCCAACCCTCGCTCAAATGCATGGTTGTGGTTTGGGAGATATCCCTCGTTCAATCAACATATGAAAATAAACAAGTGCCTTGAGAAAGAAGAAAATATTTTCTCAATATCCACTATAAGACAATTAGATTTTTTTTTGTGACATATAAAGTTGTCATAGAATATGTGAAACACGTTATAACACTCTTCCATGACGAGTAAAATGACGATGTACTTTCGTTACATATACCTCCATAGCTGAAAGACAAATGACACCTAAAAAAATGACGTCACTGAACTTTTTCAACTGTGACAAACAAACTAATTTGCCTTTCCAAACTAAATGAAAGAGTTAAATATTCGCTATTGTGTAAAAAAGAAAGTACCCTATAGGACTTGAAATATATGTTTATAAGACAGAATTGTTAAATTAAAGTATTGTAATGTTAAATGTGTTGTGTAAGAAAGAAAAAAAAATAGAGCACAACTTATGGTTCATAAAGAAAGAAAGCCAGACATGTTTACTTGTTGTTTAACTATTGCATCACAATTTATTTGATAGAAGTTACATATCATGCACTTGGTTAACTTGTGCACAAGGATAGTCTCTCGATCGCGATTGCTGGACACTGGATCACACGCGCTAGGAGCGTATGGGACATCATGGCTTGTATGTCCTCGCGGTCAGGGGGGTGTCATGTCTATTACAAGATGGACTGTCCCGATATGATACGATCGATACCGATACTGACTGATAGTGACATTGAGGATCTTTTATTTCAGTCGTTTGACAAAGAAAATGAATGAAATATACTAATAAGCAAGGATGTAAAAGCATAGTGAAGTTGTAAAAAGATGTAAAAGAACAAAATTTATCTGTCGCAGGTAAACCAATTGGCAAGGCTGAGTACTAGTCATTTAATTCTAAAATTACTAAGATAAAAGACATAATGTACTTAAAATTATGCCTAATTATATGAATATTATTTTTCTAAAATTTAATAATTTATTAATAGTTACTTGTTTGTTGATACCAAAAAATACGATGATCTGATCCAAAATTATCGATACTACTGATACCGTCAATCTCGAGAATCATAGGAAGTGTCTGATACCGGTCAGATACTGTGAGTCTTGATATTAGGATAGTGTTCTTTATAGTATATGGCTATAGTTTTGAGGTGATAAACTTGTAATTATATATTCAATCTTGCGGTGACGAGTGCGGAGATGCTCGAAAACGATGTCGAGTCGGGACAGGGAGGCTGGAAGTGGGTGGCGTGGTGTTCGGGATCGAAGGTCAGGATCGATGCAGGAGGAGTGGAGGTGGTTGTCCGGTTGAAGACTGGGCAATGGAGAATGGGGCTGGAAACTGGAGGAGAGAAGAGAGAGTCGAAAATGGAGGGTCACTCGTATTTGGGTTATGAAGGTAGAGAGAAAGAGTCACGACTTGTTTTCCGTCTTCTGGCCGATTCCTATATTTCGTTAGAACAAAAATTCTTGAAATTGATTCTTGGGGTTAGACATGTTTAATTTTCCACGATTTTAGAAGAAAATATGATCACATAATTTTTTTTTCAAAAATAATTTCATAAAAATATAAGCTATCAATCAACACATAAAAAAAAAATTGGAAAATGATAACTGGCCCGCAGAGGGTGACCGTGCGCGTACCATGCTGCGTGTCACACCCTCATTCCCCCCCTACTTCCTTCGGGGTCCACCCGCCCCCCACCCAATTAGAGGATGACACGTGGCCAGCGAGCCATAACTGTATTTCAAACCCGCGGACAACATAGCATCGTCCAAAAAATTATGATAAGAACGTTCTTCATCCAAAAAAAAAATAAAAAAAATCAGACAAACACAACCGAATGAGCCTGGGCTTGGTCATTGATCACATGTATGATTGAAATCCTGTCCCATATTGTTCACTGTACACAGCAAAATCTTTCCTTTTTTTTTTTCCTCTGGCCAACCTTTTTTTCATATGACCAAATGAATATGAGTTTGTAATGTTGCTAGTGAGCTCATGGGAGACGTAGTCTACATCTTACGGCATTTTTTTTTCCTTCCTATCTTTCTTTTTTTTTCTTAACATATCATTACTTTTCTTCTTCTATTTATTAAAACTTTGTGTAATATTGTTCAGTAGATGTGTCAAAATTTGGTTGCAGCTGCATCTATGATTCCATACGCCTCCTTAGATATTGACAAGATATTGTCTGGACGGCATGGGATTGTATTGCTGAGTCAATTTTAGTTGTCCCTTAATTTTTATAGATGCAAATATAATTTAAGTTAAATTTGGACGGACAGGCCCGAAAAACACGGATCGTCTGAAAGTTTGTCTATAAAGAATAAGGCTGTTCAAGTCCAAAGTCTTGTCAGATTAATTACTCGTAGGTCGACCCAAGATATGCTTAGGTTCCAAAGACGATTCTAGATTATTTTTATTTCCTGATGTTAACATATGGTTTGTTGTTTATAAGGAGAACGATGCAAAGATGAACTTGAGAACCGTTGTATCTATTACTCATATATAGGACATACAAAACCAGTGCTACTACTACCTACACGAATGGCTACTGACAGGCAGCTCCACATCGCAGTCCTCCCGTGGCTCGCCGCCGGCCACCTAACCCCTTTTGTCGGGCTGGCCACCCGCATCGCCCTCCTCGGCCACCGCGTATCCTTCCTCTCCACCCCTCCCAATCTTCCTTCTGATAACCACCCCTCCCTCCTCCACCTCGTCCCCCTGACGCCCTCCGTGCATGCCCCGTTAGCTCCACTTCCGACCTCACGACTCCACCGAGCACCTCCGCCCCCTCCTCCGCCGCACCTACGACTCCACCGAGCACCTCCCGACGCTTCCGGCGTCTCGGAGGCCTACCGCTTCGGTGTCACGGTCAGGGAATGCGACCTGGTGGTCGTCCGGAGCTGCGTCGAGCTCGAGGCGGAGTGGCTGGATCTCCTCAAGGAATATATGGCAAGACAGTGCTGCCACTTGGTCACTTCCCTCCGGTGCCGCCAAAAGAGTCCGTCGCGGCCGCTAGTTTAAAAGATTGGACCGAAGCCATCGAATGGCTGGACAAGCGAGCCCATTGGTCGGTGGTCTATGTAGCCTTTGGTAGTGAGGTGAGACTCAACAGGGAACAAGTCCACGAGATAGCCCGTGGGCTTGAGCTATCTGGACTTCCCTTCATTTGGGCCTTACGGTGGCCCAATAGGCTGAAAGAGGTGCTGCCGGAGGCCTTCGAGGACCGAACCGCCGGCCGAGCGTATGCCATGGGTGGGTCCCACAGGTGAGGCTCCTGGGCCATCCTGCGGTCGGAGGGTTCATGACGCACTGCGGGTGGAACTCGGTGACGGAGGGCCTGCAGTTCGGACTGGCCTGATTCTCGTACCGATGATTTACGACCAGGCGCTGAATGCTCGACTTCTCGAGGAGAGAGGGGTCGGCAAGGAGGTGCCGAGAAACGACGAGGACGGAGCGTTCGACGGTATCGGAATTTCGGAGACCCTGAGGCTGGTTATGGGAAGAAGGTGGGAAGGGCTATAGGGCTAGGAGCAAGGAACTGAAGAGTGTGCTTGGGAGCAAGGAGGTGCAAGATTCATACGTGATCAATTTGTTGAGCATCTTAGATCCCATAGGCCGCATGAGAAAATAATGTCTGTTAGTTCCCAACTTCCAAGTACGTTACTCTTGGTTTAGATAGCTGTTTTATGAGTTCGTATGTGTGTGATGCGTACGCATATTTTATGAGTTCCTTCATTTAGATAGTTGTTGAAAAGTTTAATCTTTTGTAGTTTTTTATTTGGTTTGTAATAATGTAGTAGTTAATGAGTGATATTGTCTTCCACTTTTGAATAGAGTGCGGTTACCCAACTAATACTATTCATTTTTTATGGATTAAAAATTTAATCCATCAAAAGTAGTGGTAGTAAATCAAGTATTAGTTTTAATACCATATTATTTTATATAATATATAAATTTTTTATTATTATTATTATTATTATTATATTATTATAAGTTTTTTTATTAAACATCATTCACTTCCGGTCTCCCACACGCACCTCTCTCTCTCTTAGATCTCACTTCTTCATATATATTTTTTCGGAAGTAAAACATATGAATAGTAGAGCCAACATGAACTATAAACCCATCCCATCATTTTTTTCTCCACTTCACAAACTCAACCAAACGACTGAACTTCCATCTCTACATTAATATTCTCTTTTGTTGCATGACTTCTGGAGTTCAGTTGAACCAAACAAGCCCAACCCTCAAGTCCAATATAAGGGGCTGTTGGTAGGCGGAAGGTGGGGGAGGTGGGAGAGTATTTGCTGCAAGTGGACGGAGGTGGAAGTTTTTGCTGTGTTTGGTTCGATTGTAGTGTTGCAGCAAAGTGGAGAATCTCTGACACATTGAGTTCCTGTCCCCCTAGTTTTTCTCTCCACTTGCATCACAAAAATGAGGGAGGTGGATACAAGAGGAGGGGAAGAAGAATAGTATGGGGAGAGAGAGGGGAAGAAGGAGTATGGTGGACTGCGGTGGTCGTGTTGGCCCGGGCCGCGGTGGCCGTGGTGGCCCAGGCCGCGGTGGGCGCGGTCCTCCCCACTCCTTCCAGATCCAGAGAGAGAGAGAGAGAGAGAGAAGAGAAGAAGAAGAGTATGGTGGACTGGTGGCCTTGGTGGCCCGGGCCGCGGTGGCGCGCGTTGGGCGCGGTCACTCCTTCCAGATCTAGAGAGGAAATAGAAAGGGGAAGAAGAGTGGTGGACTGGTGGCCGTGGTGGCCCGGGCCGCGGTGGCGTGCGGTGGGCGGACAACGCGTCGGCTGGAGGGAGCACGCCGGCGGGTGTGGAGAAAGAGAAGAATGGGTCTTTTCATTTGTTTATGTGGAGAAAGAAGACTCCAGAATGGGTGGGGTGGAGAAAGAAGACTCCAGAATGGGGAGGAGAGAGGAGTGGTGGTGGCGGCGGTGGGGAGTGGTGGCGGCGGTGGGGAGTGGTGGAGGTGGGAAATTTATTTTGGGAAAAAAAATATATAAGAGAGAGAGAGAGAGAGCTGACAAAATGGAGGGTAACCATACCTAGGTTTATCACATTTCAAAAAAACTTCCATTTTCTCCTTACATAACTATCCAAACACTAAACCAATTTTTTTCACTTGTAGCAGACAAAAAATATTCTATCCAAACATATTTTGGAAAGTGCCACTTGCTGCAAGTCCACGGAAACTCAACTTACTGCAAGTGCCACTTTCACACTTTCAAAGAGTTACATCTATCCAAACAGTCCTAAGCAAGAGAAGCGCTGACTTCCAAGAAAAATAAAGAAGTGCCACAAGAAGTCGGATCAAAGGACAACCAAAATTAGCTTGGATAGGACAATATAACCTCTTGGGCCGGTCTTGCTCCTATAGGTTATATATTTTAGCATGGCTCACAATTGAGTGTGAACTGAGCTAGGAGTCCATCATGGTGATGCCAACTTCAGTTGACGGTATTCTAATTGGAAGCGGATCTATTGTCCCCAACTTTTCATTATTCTGTATCAATTCTGTCACATATTTTTTTAACATGTGATACATTTTCTCAATTCCTACAATTATGAATACCAAAAATATGATGTGTCACATAATAAAAACATGTGACAAAATTGGTAAAGAATAATGGAGACATCATATCCGCTCCCGTTCTAATTGGTCAATGGAACTTTTGTACTATATGAACTTATCTATGAACCATATATCTCCTCAGTCTCCCTATGCACTCCTTGATTCCCTAATATCAATTAATATTTCATAATGTCATATAAATATGAAAACAATGCATAAGATATGACAATAAATGAACACATGATATTTGACAATTTCTTGTAGGCATTGTATTGGATCCAAATCCCACACTTGAAATCCCTATAAGCTCTAGCTCTATATGGCTCTCCCTCTCCTCCTGTCACCCTCAGTTTTCAGAAACATGAGTATTTTTGTCATTTTTCATTTTTGAATATTTTTGAAATTATTTATTTATTTATAATATATTTTGGGGTTATTTGAGTCGGGTTCGAATTTCAGCTCAATCGACTTGTAACGGGGACCCGGGGTTGTTTTGACTCTAGTGGGACCCACACACTAGTTAGCCATGGCCCACATGATATTTATTTTAGTTAGTGGTTAGACTAATTATTTCATGGTAGGTTTAGTTAGATTAGAGTTTTAGACATGACTAAAATAGCCCCGACTTAAACCATTTCCTAATATTTATCAAATAGATTAGTGGGATGGCATTTTAGACTTTTGTTAGAAGGGGACACCTAGTGTCACGCCCCAGAACCAGAATACTGGAGAGCGGAGGAATGACTCAGCCAGCTACGTATTACGGGTAGATGAATACCGTAATACGATCAATGCTGTCTAACCAGACGAGGGGGTGCAAACTACATAAAAGTCTCACTATGGTCATTTCGCATCTATTGTCTCAATCATTCAAATAAGAAACAGTAATACAGAACATGTAAGATAAAGCAGTAAGGCATCCCAAACGCTCAGTCAGAATGTTCTGGAAATCTGGCTTTACAAAATATAGCCAGATGGTATAGTAAGGTATACACAATTGTTATCAGCTGCAGTCTGACTTAATTACAATCTGCAAAAGTAAGTACAAGACGATCCGACCAACATGTCGGTGCCAAACGGCTAAGTATAAAGTAAATGACAAAACGAGCGGTGAAGTAGAGAAACCCACTCGAGTCCTCCTGCGATCATCCCTCTAGTATTGACCATCTTGGAGGTAGAAGTAAGCTGGATCCTCGGGGACCGGCTAAATCTGGCCATGCAAAACCAGAGAGGTTAGACCTCTAATAGCATGTACCACAAGGAAGGACGATATGAAGGACTAAACCAGTAAGTAAGAAAATGTAATAATAGATCTCTGCCTCCCACTAGGATTTATAACGTCACGACACTGTAGAAGCATGAAAATTCACAACCAGAAAGCCCATGCGCCAGACATTATATGCGCCAGAACTCAGACAGCTAATCAAATAAGCCATAGACATTCGAAGAAGGACTTTATTTATATATATAAGTCTATTACATGTCTAGAAAAGATTGTACAAAGGAGAATTTCTACAAAGGAAGGATCCTAGATCTACAGCCAACAGCCACCATGCGCCTTCCAGATAGGCGCAGCAACCACCATGCGCCTTTCGATAGGCGCAGCAATCACCATGCGCTGTCATCCAGGCGCAATAGATGTCATGCGCCTCCAGCCAGGCGCATCCTAGCATCTCTTCAGCAGCTCAGTTATGTGCATCCCTTCAGCAGCTCAGTTATGTGCAACTCTTCCAACCAGGCTCACCTGGCCGAGCAGAGCCCAGTTATGTGCCGCTCTTCCAGCCAGGCTCGCCTGATAAGTGCTTCGCCAAGCAAAGCATTTAATCCTCTGGCTGGAACCAAGGAAGAGAAGAGCACCGCAAATGCTGTGGCCAGGGGAGGCTTCGAAAGAGCCTCCAAAGACCAAGGAAGACCGTGATCGAAATCATGGCACAAGGAGCTTTCAACACAATCAAAGTGGGCGGCACCCACTTTGAAGGAAGAGAGAGCCTAGCACCACCATTCCGATCTACGGCTCTTCCGGAACAACGGAGACGAGGCCCGAACATCCTTATCTTGGATGCAACAGGCACCTTCCGCCTGCCTCAGAAGCCCTCGACTCCGTCTTTTGGATGTAACAGTCACCTTCAAGTGCATCGAAGACAACACGACGTCTCATCTTTACCCTGGGAGCACTTCGTCAACAGAATGCACCCACATATCCAAGTTCATGTTGGAAGTACGTGAGGGAATGAGGAGCAAACCTTCTCTCCATGCCACTATTTATAGGCCGGACAAATCAAACCCACGCGCCAAGTGGATGACTCTCGAATTCTGTGCAATGAATTTGCATTAAATGGATGAACCGGACGCCTCGAATTCAGCCAAACGGCTATTTATAGCACTCGAGGAGCGAGACAGCCGCGTCATTAAAGGACATGTCGGATGCGCCAGCCAAACAGCGCATCACACGGACGCGCCCTCCAGCATCAGGCGCATCACACAGACGCGCCCTACAGTACCCGGCGCATCACAGAGGATGTGCCCTCCCTCACATCTCCATGCCGAGTGGAACACCAACCAATGTGCCCACTCAGCTGTCCATCGAACATCACAAACATTAAATGCTGAACTGACACCAGAGTTGGCAGCACGCTTCCCAAAGGCTGAACAGTTGTCAACTTTTTAGAGAACGAAGCGTCGGCAACGTCAGCATCATCATGACTCTATTCCGACGGCTACTGCCACGTAGCCATCCGCATGCGCCTCTACGGCCATGCGTCCAAACCAGCATGTGCCTCAAAAGCCATGCGCCTCAGACCCTTCACTGATCCCTAAAGACAGAAGAAGAGTCTCCAGTTGAAGCTTTGCATGCGCCTCAAAAGCCATGCGCCCCAGACTGATCTCTGATCCCGAAAGACAGAAGGAAGGTCACCTGCATGCGCCTCAAAAGCCATGCGCCCTAAATGGTTTGTAACTCCTAAAGGTTATGAGCCGCAACCTCTCATGCGCCCAATCAAGGCGCAGCTCACCAGATCACTACCCCCCACCAAATCCGAGATCTTCGAGCCATGGGTCGATGACACGTGTCCTTTGACTCAACTCGTCCAAGATTTCAGCAACAGAAAGATCTTCTCCTCTGCTACGTGCCGGCTCACAACGCAGTATGAAGAGTTCTTCCCTCAATCAGGGCATCATCTACGCGTCTCCATCAGCAACCTCCACGTGGCGTCCCCACACACCGGTGCATCCTACATGTGCGCATGAGCAGCCAGCCTGCAAAATTATAAATAGAGGGATCTTCTCCTTCAACACACATAGAATTCACAACGAACATACGAGGAATCACCAGAGAGGCAGATACAGACATTCAACGTCTTCCTCCTCTCAGCAAGCTCCAGCACCCAGAGCAATCCACACCTTCAGAGAACCGATAACCGTCGTCAGCCCGTCAACGGAGTCAACGCATTACCACTCGCTCCATTGGCACTAAGGACCCAGCTTAAACAAAAGTGTACTCCTAGGACTACATCTAAGTCCTACATTGTAACACTGTTCTGTTTGTATTAAAGTTTTTCAATCAAACAATTTAATGGCAAACAAGCTGGCGACTTGCTGGGGACTTCTTTCTCCTCTTCCGAGAAAGTTATGTCACAGGCCGACGACGTGAAGGTGGGCTCCTCCCACAAGACGCTGGTCGTGCGCCTCAATCAACAGGCGTACGAGGAGTTCATTTCTGAAGGAAGTGCGAGTCCTTCGAAGCGGCTACCAAAGCCGAAGAAGATCCGCACGGCCTGGGTGCGCAAGGTCGACGCCTCGGGCACCACCGCTGAAGGGGATGCAGCAATCCAGCCTTCCCTTCCTGCTGACGTTCTCAGCAACCAAGGTGCGCCCGCCGATGCAGCGCATCTCTTGGGGAAGCGTGCGGCCGACACGTTCCCCAGCTATCTTCCTCTCAGGCGAGGAAGATACGTCGACGGAGCAGGGGCGCAGCCAATGCCCCGCGCACCCTCCGATGCACCACAAAAAGCCTCTGTCTTTGACAGACTCACTCGCTGTAATGGCGAGGAGAATTTGGATGCTGAGTACTATGCGCCCCAGCGGGTGGTACGAAGAAATCCAAGGCGGCACGGGCCATGCGCCACAAACGTGCTATGCCAGCAGCCGGCCAGAGGCACGCGCTCGTCATCACGCGCGCTGCCGATGGCAAGCTGTACAAGGTTGACTCAAGTGCTTCTGCACCAGCAACGAGTCGATCTTCAAAGTCCTCATCCCGCTTGGGCGCATCTACTGCGTGCACAACCAAGTCGAGAGAGGCAAACTCAGTGGTCTTGAACTCCCGCGCCTCCTCTGGTTGTGCGTTTGAGGTCCGTTCAAGTCACTTCAAATGTTGTGGTTCCCCCACTACAGATCGTGATGCCTGCTTGGTATTAGATCAGGGGGCGCAGCACTCACCCGAACCACCCCGGCGTTTGGCCTTGCCATACGTCTGAAGGGGGTGTGAAGGCACCACTCTCCTCCGATGACCTGCGCAACGTGATCACTCACAAGCGCCGGTCAGGAGAGTCGGCCAACAAGCACGATGCGCCTCTCACGGGGCATACTTGGGCGGTGGTCTCTATCAACTGCTGTTGCAAGACGGCAGCTCCACCAAGACAGTCGGTCTTCCAATGACTACAATCATCGACACCTCTCCGACGTCGCCTTGGGACAAAGGTGTCAGCTGAAGAGGAGCCAAAGGTTGTTTCATGCAACGTGGTCTCCGACTCCTCATCAATCCGGAAGACGACTGCCAATTCCTCGTCTTCATCCAAAAGCCAGCGAGGAAAACCAAGGCAGCTGTCTCGACCTCTGGAGTGTTGAAGGCACTCGGTCGAGGAAGAAGTCCTCGGAGGAAGCTGGGGGTAGCCAGACCCTTGTTGAGCCTCCTTCCGAAGACGAAGATGTCCAAAGCACAGCTGCGGCGGATCTTCATCATCAAGGCGAGATTACTCTCCCTGAAGCCCCTCAAAATGAGGATGTCCTCCAGGACACTGCCGGGGGTAGTTCTGGAAACGAAGAGGTCCTTCAAGACGGAGCTGAGGGCAAGCAGACCCTTGCAGATGCGCCTGTTGAAGATGAACTCCAGAATGTGGCTGGGGGTAGCCCAACACCAGGAGAAGTGACTCCCCCGTATGAGAGTGAGGCCGAAAGCGAAGCCTCAACCAATCCATCCACTCTGGCCGTGTCAGGACAGTATACATGGCTGGGGATGATGTCGAGTCTGATGCGCCGTCACAGGACATAGTCCAGCGCATAGACTCATTGGAGGGAGGACTCAAAACCCTCTCTGCCTCAATGCAAGCACTGACTCAAGCAGTATTTGAGATGCGGTCGGCCTTGATCAGGACACCTTCAACTGGTCCTGACCAGGAGCTAATGGGGAGTCGAGTGTGCCCCTCCAACGGACGCCCTCGGATACAGAAGCACCTCGGACCTCGGAGCCCTCAAACGCTCCAATCCAGATGGTACCTCCTTCCCCGACTCCTAGCTCTACGGAGGATGTGGTCGAAATGATCAAAGACCTGCGGGAGCGCTTCGAGTCCAAGAACAGGCAAGAGGAACGCCAGAAGATGGGCATTCCCCAGCCTTATCCCCTCGAGTGGAACAAGGTGGTTTATCCCCCAAAGTATAAGCCACAAACACTCACCCCATACGACGGGAAGGACTCTCTGCGACGGTACCTGACGTACTTCCAGTCACAGACAGGGCATCTTCCGAAGGAGGACGCGTCTCACCAGTATCTTTGTCGGGGCCCTGAAAGGAGTGGCGTATGACTGGTACTGCAGCCTCCCCGACAACTCTATATCGTCCTTCGACGACCTGATGCGCCTCTTCCTCGACCGCTTCTACGACGGCGGGAAGGACATGACGATGGCGTCTCTCATAGAGATACGTCAGAAGGAGAAGGAAACGGTTCGGGCGTTCATCGAACGCTTCCGACAGGCTTGCTTCAGGCTACCTCCAGGCATGCCAGAACATGCGCTCCTCTCCGCTTGCAGCATGAAATATTGCCTGCAGTAAAGCTCTGGCTCAACTCTACCCCCTCCTGACTGGAGCTCCTGATCATCGAAGCTGAAGCTGCAGAAAAGAAGGCGGCCAATGCAGTCTTCTGGGTGTCAGCTTCCCGCCTTTGACGATAAGGGGAAAAAGTCCGCAGCTAACAGCTCCGGACGAGAAGCAAAGGGGAAACAGGCATTAACTATTAATGCCTCAAAAGGCGCATCTGCGCCTACTCAGAAGCCTCCATGGCACCGAGACCCAAGGAGGTTTATTCATTCAATGATGATGACACCCTGCAACTTTTCGAGATACTGAAATAGGGTGACAAGATCAAGCTACCGGACCCAAAGCGGCCCGATGAAGTTGGAAAAGTGGATAACCCAAGGTACTGTCACTACCATCGGTTTGTCGGACACCCGACCAAGGACTGCTACGTCCTCAAGAATTACATCCAGTGCATGATCAATGCGGATGTAATCTCCGTCGACTATGAAGAGAAGACGGTGTCGGCCAATGTGGTTTCACTTCAGTTCGGCACCTTGCCGCCAACTACCACACAAGATGGCGTCGTCCCCATCCCTAAGGCGATAATGGAGGTGGTAAACTTACCACCTACTCGTGACAATGTGAGTGGACTCATCCCGCTCACCACATCTCGAGGAGAGGTCCTCTGGGTTCACCCGACCTCGTCTCCGAGGTGACTAATCGGAGGTACGCCCTACCTCTAAATCAAAAGGCAGGAAGATCAAGTCTTGCCGTACAGTCTCTTCAACAGAAGAGGCACTTCCAGTGCAAACACGTGCACAACAGAGCTCCCAATCCGGCGAAGCCGCCGCCGAGGTGGTGCCTCCTAGCACCATCCCTGAAGAGGGTCCATCTAAGCCCTCAGCAGCCAATAAGCAGAAGCAGGTGGAGGCCTGTTTTGACAGACCTCTACGGAAGGAGAATGCTTCGGGGCTGTCCAAGCCTCACAACTTCGACATTCTGGCACAATTAGCCAGTACACCTGCGCGCCTGTCTTTGTTCGAGCTCCTGCGTCTTTCTAAATATTCCCAAGAAGCTCTCTGCGAAGCTGAAGGACGCTGAATCCTTTCTCGTCAGGTCAAACAGCCTGAAGACCTCCCAACTACTTGTGCGTACTGTCATTGTGCGGATGAAGTTATCCCAAACATAACTTTCACCCAACAAGACATGCTGCTCAAGCATCACCGACATAACCGACCGCTGTATTATACAGGGTACATTGGCTCGGTCAAGGTGAGCCGGATTCAGATCGATCCTGGGTCTTCCCTAAGCATCATTCCGAAGGCGCTGCTATCAAAGCTGGGGATCCCGATGTACCGGCTGGCGCCCTCCAATACAACCATCAGTGGCTTCAATGCTAGCAAGAGCGAGCCATTGGGCAAGATCCGACTGAAGTGTCACAGTGGCAGCCTCAAAACTGAGGTGACTTGTTATGTAGTAGATGTCGAGGTCAACAAATCCTGTTCGGTCGACCATGGCTGCATGAGTACATGGTGGTGCCCTCCACGCTCCACCAGTGCATGAAGTATGTATCCACCAATGGCGTCATCGGCGGAGTTTGCAAACATCGATCCTTTCAAAGGAATTGAAGCCTACTTCACCGATTCCGATTTGTACAAGCCCATTGACGAGGAGGAAGCAACGACGCTGATGATGAGGCAGAGACGGCAACAGAGCGACATGGAGCTGAGACGACTCCCGACGCCCCCTTGAAAATCCGACTGAAGGAGAAACACCCCAGAAGGCGCCTCCAATGAGCATCAAGCTATCAGGAAAGCGCCGGCTCGCGAAGCCCCTGAAGATACGCCTCAAGGAAAGCCACCTCAAACATCGGCTCCCCTGGTGGCAAAATTACAAGGGAAGGCACCACTCACCGGAGGCGCAACCGAGGCGCTCTCAAGGTGCGTCTCAAGGGCAAGCCGCCGCAGTCATCCAAGGTGTCAGAGAAGGTCATATAACCCTCTCAGACCCTAAGCTGTGTTGGACTCTCCTAGTCCGCCCCCAGTTCTTACAGACGAGGAGCTTGGTGATTATATCTCGGCTGACGTAGAGGCACCCTCCTTTGACAATGTAATCCCACGGGATAAGATCTCGTATTTTATCAATAATAGAGTGTCTTTAATTATTCTTGTCTTCCATACTGGAATGCCATGTAAATTAGACAATGCTCTACGGTCGTTGCAAACACAAATAACGACCGTCTACCATAATCGAGTAGTCCCGTCTCAAGGAGTCTTCATAGTCCCTCCACGGAGCCGAGACCAAGGCACCATCATCTCGGGCAAAGTCGAGCGTCATCGGGACCTCCCGTCAATCGAGCCCGAACCTGATACCGGCAGAGTACAAGTCTATCAGTACACGGATGTGGCTAAGCATATCATCCAAAAGATGGGCTACGACCTGAAAAGCAACAAAGGCTTAAACTACGGCAAGGGTCGGCATCTCCCTGTCCGGCTTTCGATGCCCAATGGAAAGCCACAGGACTATTATAATCGGATGGACGAGGGTTAGGCTATGTCACGCCGCCATCAACCCCAGAGAGTTCAGATACAGAAGACATAGAACATTCCCACTCGTCCGAAGCATCAACTTGGGATTCCGATACCAGTATCGGATCAGTCTTCAGGAAAGTGCCGTCAGCTAACATGACGTCAGCACAACCTCAAAAAGGTGAAGGCGAAGACCAAGCGCCAGAACCTTCAAAGAAGAACCCTGGGCCCCAACGCCTAGGGGAACAATGGAATCTCGTTTTGAGCTTCGTGAACCTCCCACCGAAGACGAAGTCGAGCAGATCGACCTCGGGGAGGAGTCTTCCAAACCCTCTTCATCAGTAAAAGCCTGGAAGGGAGATCGAGAATCTTTAATCCAACTGGCTAAAGAGTATATCGACATCTTCGCATGGAGCTATAAAGACATGCCGGGACTCGATCCACAGATCGCAATGCATAGGTTGAACATTTACCTGATGCCAAACCTATCAAACAACAGCAGCGACGCTTCGTCCGGACATCATGAATGCCATCGATCAGGAGGTAGATAAACTCTGACTAGCGGCTTCACGTGAGGAACAACACCCGGATTGGGTATCCAACATCGTTCCTATCACCAAGAAGAACGGGAAGATACGAGTCTGTATCGACTTCAGGAATCTCAACTCTGCTTGCCCGAAAGACGAATTCCTGCTTCCAATCACTGATGTGATGATCGACAACACATGTGGCTTTGAGCGCATGTCCTTCATGGACGGGTATTCAGGCTACAATCAAATCAAGATGTTCCCCGATGACGCAAAATACACGTCATTCAGGACTCCAAAGGGTGTTTTCTGCTACACAGTAATGCCTTCGGCTTGAAGAACGCCGGTGCAACGTACCAGCGAGATATGAGCCTCATCTTCCGTCAACATCTTTGCAAGACAGTCGAATATGTTGACGACATCGCAGTCAAAAGCCGCCTCAAAGAGATCCCTACAGGACCTGAAGACGGTCTTCGATCTCATGCGGGCGCATCACTCAAAATGAACCCCGCTAAATCCTTTCTGGGGGTTCTAGCGACAAATTCTTGGGCTTCGTCATCACAGCGAAAGGCATTCATGTTGATCCTGAGAAGACCAAAGCCATCCTCAACATGGACCCTCCGAAGAACCTCGAGAACTTCGAGGCCTACAGGGACGTCTGGCATATCCGGAGGTTCATAGCGAACCTTCCAGTAAATGTCAACCCTTCACTCAGCTCATGAAGAAGGGAGTCTCTTATGTCTGGGACAGAAGAGTGCCAGAAGGCTTTCGACGACATCAAAGCCTACTTGACGAGCCCACCAGCCTGGTAGCGCCAGTCACCGGCAAACCATTCTCCTCTATATCCGTGCCATGGATCATTCTTGCGCTGCTGGCTCAAAAACAGCGATACAGGCTACGAGCAAGCAATCTACTACCTCAGTCGAACACTCATCGGGGCCGAACACGGTACAACCCCGTCGAAAAGGAGTGCTTGGCTTGGTGTTTGCCATCCAGAAGACGTCATTATGTCTCGGGTCAGACAATTCATGTCATTTCCCGAGTCAATCCGCTCAGAGTCCTCATGACGAAGCCAGGATCATTGAACTCCCGGCTGTGGCTATATGGGCGATCTTGCTAATACCGTACAACCTGGTGTTTGTGCCGCAAAAAGCTGTAAGGGTCAAGCTCTGGCTGACTTTTTAGCTGCGCACCCATCCCAAAATCCTCAAAACTCTATGAAGATATCCCGGATGAGGTCCAAGAATCCAACGTCACCGAAGGAAGCTCCGTTTGGCGGATGTTCTTCGACGGCGCTTCGAGAACAGGCCCCAAAGGCCAAATCATCGCAGGAGTGGGGGTAGTCTTAGTCTCCCCCGATCAGCTGGTCATCCAGCGTGCGTACTCTTTCGAAGCCGTGCTCCAACAACGTTGTCGAGTACAACGCACTCGTCATGGGACTCCAGCTCGCACAACAGCTGGGGGTCGACCATCTGGAAGCTTACGGCGACTCAAAACTCGTCGTAAACCAGGTTCGGGGACAATACGAAGTTCGCCATGAAGATTAATCCCTTATCATGAAGTCGCGTTGAACATCATTTCAACCTTCACCGGGTTCTTCATTGAACATGTCCCCCGTTTACAAAACTTGGAGGCCGATGCTCTGGCCGGCCTCGCAGCCTCATTAGCAGCGCCCTTTGGGACTGAACACTATATCACGGTAATAGGACGAGATCTGTTTGTCCCAGAAATAACCTATGCTTGCGGGTGGCTCACGCCATGCGACAAACACTGGTGTAATGTCCGAGACTGGAGGTTTCCGTTCATCGACTTCGCTGTCTACGGAATCCTTCCAAAGGACCCGAAGGAAGCCGTCTCAGTCAGGAGACGCTCTCTTCGATTCTACTACGATACGGCTACCAAAATGCTGTACCGACGCTCCTTCGATGGGCTCCTTCGATGCCTATCCAACGAAGAAGCAGCCGAAGCTCTTCAAGAAGCTCATGACGGAACTTGTGGAGCTCATCAACCCGGTCCTAAGTTGCAAGATCGACTGCGACGTATGGGCTACTGCTGGCCAACCATGGTTGCCGATGCTGTCGAATATGCCAAGAAGTGCCACGCGTGCCAACTTCATGCAGACTTCATACATACACCATCGGAGCCGCTACATCCTACAGTCGCTCCTGGCCCTTCGAAGCCTGGGGCATGGACATTGTAGGGCCAATCACCCCTCCTTCATCGAGAGGACACCGTTTCATCCTGGCCATCACGACTACTTCTCAAAATGGGCGGAAACAGTTCCACTAGCAGAAGTAAAAAGCTCCAGGGTGGTCAGCTTTATCAAACACCATATCATTTACCGTTTCGGAGTACCCCGGCGGATCATCCATGACAATGGTCCTCAGTTTATCAGCCAATTTTCAGCAGGTTCTGTGACAAGAATCGCATTCAGAACGTGGCCTCAACCGCCTACAATCCGGCAGCAAACGGATTGGCTGAGGCATTCAATAAAAACTATCGTTAGGCTGCTCAAAAAGGTCGTGTCATCCAACAAACGCGACTGGGACGAAAAGCTTGGCGAATGCCTTTGGGCCTATCGCACAACGGTACGGACCCCAACAGGTAATACTCCATTTCCCTGGTCTACGGGAGCGAAGCAGTACTGCCTCTCGAGATACAGATACCTTCGTTCCGCGTAGCAATCACAAACGAACTCACAGAAGAGGACATCAACGTCGTCGTCTGCGGGAACTGGAGGCACTTGACGAAAAGCGTCTCTTAGCTCAACAACGCATCGAGCTCTACCAAGCCCGTATATCACAGGCTTTCAACAAAAAGGTCAAAAAGAGGACTTTCCAGGTTGGCGACCTGGTTTTAGCAGTCAGAAGACCAATGGTGTTGACCCACAAGACACCAGGAAAGTTCGAGCCCAAGTGGGAAGGACCTTTCATCATAGAGACGGTATACTCAAACGGTGCTTACCGCCTCGCCAAACCCAATGGGGACTTGTTTATGATGCCCATCAACGGCAAGTTCCTAAAGAAGTACTATTCTTGACATCCTCCAGACATGTACTCCTCAAACAATCTTTCCATAAACTCATACGCCTCCGGAACCCAGCTGTTCCGTGGCATCTTCCAGTAGAAAGATAACCACGTCCATATTACCTCTGAGTTGTCTCTCTACACCCTACAAAGCAGAATCTTACACTTCGTAAGCCTACGCTACCCTTCATGTTTACCACGTCCACATTACTCTGAGTAAACATCTTGTACAAACAACCCCTGCGTTATTGTACTTTATCGCAGAACTTCCACGTCCATATAACCTCTGAGTTGTTCAGCATATCCCCCAAGATCATTCCTACCACGTCCATAATACCTCTGAGTAGGGAGATTCTATCATTTCGAACCCAATGATTGCCATGTCCACATTACCTCTGAGCAAACATAATGGTTCCTTCAAACTTATTATCTGTACCTAAAAACCAAGGTGCACAAAAAAAATAGGTCCACAAATCATCAAGTTCATGACAACAAAAGATGAACACATCACAAAAAAGTTGTAGACTTCTTTATTCTTCTGAAAAAGGAGTACAAGAAACTACATCATCCCCCAGTAAGGTTGCAAAAGAACACAAAAGAAAAAGGGAAAAAGCTATGGTCCCTGAATCTCCCCAGGATGGGCTGAGAGCTCCTGACTCGAAGCTTTAAGTCGACTGCGCGGGCCTCCACTGTCGCCAGGACTCGTCGCTCTGCTTCTTTGCGCATCAATTCAACGGCCCCAGCGGAAGTATCACTTGCATGCTTCTCTTCAAGCTGTTGTCGTTGCTGCGCCAAGGCAAGAGTCCGCTGAGTAAAGGCCGCCTCATCCTTCTTAAATGCTGCATGTTCAGCCCGGACACGCTCGACCTCTAACTGGAGTCGGGCCCGTTGGTCTTCAAGGCGGCGCATCTGGGTGTCGATATCCTCGATATTAGCTTCCAATGTAGCTCGAGTTTCCACCGTCGTCTTCATGGACTGAGACAACTGCTCTACCGCAGCCTCAGTCTCAGCCACCTCGCGCTCCCAAATGCCCACGGTGGCCTGGTATGAAGACTCGATCTCGGCGATCAGCTTCCCCTTCTCCGCATCTATCAGGACAGAGAGGTCGTTTCGCTGGATGCGTTGAAGTTCCGCGAGCCGCTCATCCAGCTCAATCACCGAAGCCTCCAGAATTTCGGCCATATGGTCGTGGCCTTGGTGGATACGAATCAGCTCGATGCAGGGCGTTGCCAGAGCTTTTGCCGTCGTAAAACTCCCATTGGCATCCATCACAGCAGATACACCCTTCTGCAACATTTTGTACACCCCCTCGACGAGGAATTTCACATACTCGTCTGCATCCGCCAGGACCTGCGGCGTCATCGTGGGAGTTGGAGGAGCTACTACAGTTTACGGACCGGAAGAAGATCCGCCAACCTCAATCAGCGAGGCTTGAACCTCGGCATCAATGGGCTCTTCATCAACAGGGGCTGGACTTCTAGCCCGAGGAGCGAGGCAACAGAAGGGGCCGACACAGGCGTCGAGATGGTCCCCCAGGTAGAAGGAGCGACACAGGGTTCTACACCCTTACCCTTCTCAAGTCCGGAGGAACTACTAATGTCAACGCCACCTCTTCCACCCCCAACGTCCTATCAACAGTTGGTACCTCCCTTCGCAGAATAGGGAGATTATCACTTGTCTCTTGACCGTCGCAGCAGTCTTGACTGGCAGACGGGTCTCATCATCGAGTCCCTCAACAGGGACAGAATCTGTCGCTACCTCCTGAGTGGTAGCTGCCTCAACTTCCACGGTTGAAGCCGGGGTAGGACTTGGCAATGGTGCGGCCGACCTCCCCTCATCATGATAAAGAGGGGATTCAACCCTCTCTGTCTCAACTACTTCTGTTGCCTCCGCAACAGGCTCTTGCAGCTTTGGAGCAACGTCATTGGAAGACGACGAACTCCATTCTTCTTCACCACCAGGAAACGGCATGCTTGTTAAACCTTCGGCACTTGAAGCTTCCGTTCTGGCCTTTGCCGTCTCGGAAGCTGCTGCATCCTCAGTTTTCCTCCTGACGTAATCTGGGGATACCGGAATCTCCACGTCAACACATCCTCCGGATCTTCCTCCATGGGAGACATCATGGTCGGCGGGACGCACTTCAGACGAGCCCGCCGTCCCTTCTCGCCTGCTCCCACCTGACTTTGGGGTGCGAGATTTTCTTTTTAACGGTTCCTACAAGAGAAGATGAAGCCTCGTAAATAGTGGAACCAAAATCAGATTATGTGGGACGCCTTTACCTCTGCGGACGTTGAATCCGATGACGCCGTCGGTGACGACGCCTTCTTCTGCTTCTTCGGTACAGGAGATTCAATCCCTTCGTCTGCACATCGCTTTGATCGATCGCCGAGGGTTCTGCTTGAGAGACGGAAGGGGTACTCCGGTGACCTATCCCTGACGGACGATGCGATGGGCCTTCACCGGCACGTTCCCGGTCATCGCCAACTGGGTGCCTGCAATAAGACTGGTCTCCCTGTCATATCCGGAGGGCGCAGCAGCCATAGAATAGTAAAATTTGGCGGCTGAGTAAGAATGGGCGGCCGCGGATCTGGGACGGGCAACGTAAAATGAGCCCCAGTACATCCGGCATTATAGTAATGCCAAGCTCGTGTACCATCCAACAAACTTCCAATATACCCCAGAGAAATACTGGGGTTATCCACATCATCTGGGCATAACCAAATTGCCGTACAAAGCGGCTTGGCAAGTATGGTTCCAGGTAGCACTGATTCCTGTTCCTGTATACCAATGAGACGGCCGGATACTCTGCAACCAGCGGAATCCCCATTGAGGCAGAGTGGTGGTACCTTCGCCCAGATCCCTTAGATCTTCGTTGGCCTCAAAGCCCAAGTAGATTGGACCAACTTTGGTAATTTCCCAACCCTGAAGACGGGATAAAACCTTTCTACAAACAGGGACACCAGTATGTGACCAGCTCCTCCGATTGAAACGACGAAGGAGTGCATCTCATCTCCAGCCTTATAATCTTCATCCGAGCCTGGACTCATCACACTGGAATGATGCAAAATCAGCCATCCCATCAAATAGTAAAACGGTAGTTCGGCGCGCGGGAAGTTATTGTTTCGGCCTCTGTCATGAATCACATTTCCAGCAAGCTCTCTCAAACCTCGCTGCAGGTTACACCATTGCGGGAGAAGAGCCAAACGCCGGCCGAAGACCAGCTTCACGGCTGGCAGGATTAAGTTTCGGGTTACCCTCTCTACGGCACCGGATCCGCCCGAATACGCAATCCCGGAGCCTATCATCAGGTAGGACGCCAACACCGCCTGGGTGACATCCGATAAGCAAGATGCCAGAAGCAGCTAGGAGCGTGCATCTGACTGCTGGTCCTCATTTCCTCGGGGATTTTTCTCCCCTAACCTGCTCATTTCGGACAACACTTCGCTACGAGGAGCGCCGGTAGAGTGGAAAATTATGAATCCTCCTTGTCTTGTCTAAAGACATAATCTCTCCAAGCAGTCACATGAGGTTGCGTCCCGTTCCTATCCCGTCTCTGTATATAGTAATGATGACTCGCCACACTTGAAGACGGCCGTCATCTCCTCAGCCCTGTCCCCCAGGACTTGAAGTTCCTCGTTGGTGGGAAAGTACTCTTCATAGGGTTCCGACCCCCAAGGGAGTTTTGACACCTCGTACATCTCATGAAGTGCGAACCCTAATTCCCCCACCGGAGTAAAAAGGTCCCGGTATGGACATCAAACATCTCCAGTAGTGCGAGGAACATGTGCCTGTTGAGATCAACACCCGCCTGGGTAGCACGGATCGCGGCAGTCAACCCAATCTCTCGAAGCTCGGTCCGAAACCGTGACAAGATCCAGAGTGTCAGTTTATCCCACTTGAAACGTAATGGCACCAACCCTCTACCCGAAAATCTCCTTTCGGGTATGAGCGTTCTATCAAAAGCATACGATGTGTAAAGGTCAAAGCACTATAAGCAAACGTATCAATGGGTACGTCACTGTAGAGGCTCCCGGGGCGTAGAGTCCGCCAGGTGAAAGAAGACCCAGACCGTGTGGCGGTCAAAGTATCCCTTTGGTCGAAGGTAGAATCAATTTGGATGACGCCAGTCACCGCTCCCCCCTGAGAAGGGGTAAGATCCCAAGACATCCTCCTCTGGGAAACAAGGCGACAGAAGGATGTCAAAGGCCATTGACGTTCAAGTTGCTTGACAGTCATATGCACCCCATTCGCTGTAAAGAACCAGTCCTCCTTGACCTTCGACACCGTCGCATCAGTAGAAGTGAGACGGTCTCCGAATAGGAACTCAGGCTTCAAGAAGGTCAATTTATCAGATGTAGAAGATTTTAAAACACCACGTTCCATCATCCGTTTGAGGAACCCGTACTGTTGCTCACGGATTTGGGTCATTCTCTCGGGAGGCTGATCCAGCATAAGAGCCTCTTGAGTGGAGTTTATCACTTCCTCATCATACTTTACTCCCATCTGGTTGAAGACAGCCTCCAAGAACACTTTATTCAAAGGCGGGATCTACTGACACTAGCAAAGATCAGAAAAATGTTAGAAGCAAAAGAAGAGCTTCGGCGCATTCAGGGTTTAAACCCATGCGCGTCAGCAGCCTCGGCGCATCATCAGGGTCTAAGCCCATGCGCGTCAGCAGCCCCGGCGCATCATCAGGGTCTAAACCCGTGCGCGTCGGCGAACAAAGACCGCGGCACATCATTAAAGACCCAAGGTCTATGTGCGTTGGCGTACGGAAAACGAGACTTACCAACCACCTCCGGCCGAACTTCGACAGGCCGTCGAGGAACGTCGGCCGTTACAACTTTCGCAGGCTCCTTCGCTTTCTCCTTCCCCTTGCCGGCACCACCGCGAGGAGTCTTGGGAGCCATTCTCTCAGAGAAGGAAAGTTAGGGTTTTGAAGAAAACTCTAAAGAAGCAAAGGCACAGAGCAGATGAACTCTCTCTCTCTCTCCAACCCTTACCTATTTATAGGGCTTGGTCGCACGCGTGAACCGATGACGTGTAATCTCAGCCGTCGCTTCGAGTTCCGTGAGGAGATAACAACAAATACAACCAAAAGATCATCATTAATCTTTTGGGTTACCAAGGCGTCATCATCATCAACTGAAAGGAGCATGCGCCCGAACAAGCATGCGCCCAAAAATCATGCGTCCTGACCTCCATGCTTCTTATTCAAAGTATTCCAAAACTTATTCAAAAAGTTTTGAAAACTTTGAAGGGGGTCTTGTAGAAGCATGAAAATTCACAACCAGAAAGCCCATGCGCCAGGCATTATATGCGCCAGAACTCAGACAGCTAATCAAATAAGCCATAGACATTCGAAGAAGGACTTTATTTATATATATATATATAAGTCTATTACATGTCTAGAAAAGATTGTACAAAGGAGAATTTCTACAAAGGAAGGATCCTAGATTTACAGCCAACAGCCACCATGCGCCTTCCAGATAGGCGCAGCAACCACCATGCGCCTTCCGATAGGCGCAGCAATCACCATGCGCTGTCAGCCAGGCGCAACAGATGTCATGCGCCTCCAGCCAGGCGCATCCTAGCATCTCTTCAGCAGCTCAGTTATGTGCATCCCTTCAGCAGCTCAGTTATGTGCAACTCTTCCAACCAGGCTCACCTGGCCGAACAGAGCCCAGTTATGTGCCTCTCTTCCAGCCAGACTCGCCTGATAAGTGCTTCGCCAAGCAAAGCATTTAACCCTCTGGCTGGAACCAAGGAAAAGAAGAGCACCGCAAATATTGTGGCCAGGGGAGGCTTCGAAAGAGCCTCCAAAGACCAAGGAAGATCGTGATCGAAATCATGGCACAAGGAGCTTTCAACACAATCAAAGTGGGCGGCACCCACTTTGAAGGAAGAGAGAGCCTAGCACCACCATTCCGATCTACGGCTCTTCCGGAACAACGGAGACGAGGCCCGAACATCCTTATCTTTGGATGCAACAGACACCTTCCGCCTGCCTCAGAAGCCCTCGACTCCGTCTTTTGGATGTAACAGTCACCTTCAAGTGCATCGAAGACAACACGACGTCTCATCTTTACCCTCGGGAGCACTTCGTCAACAGAATGCACCCACATATCCAAGTTCATGTTGGAAGTACGTGAGGGAATGAGGAGCAAACCTTCTCTCCATGCCACTATTTATAGGCCGGGCAAATCAAACCCACGCGCCAAGTGGATGGCTCTCCGAATTCTGTGCAATAAATTTGCATTAAATGGATGAACCGGACGCCTCGAATTCAGCCAAACGGCTATTTATAGCACTCGAGGAGCGAGACAGCCGCGTCATTAAAGGACATGTCGGATGCGCCAGCCAAACAGCGCATCACACGGACGCGTCCTCCAGCATCAGGCACATCACACAGACGCGCCCTACAGTACCCGCGCATCACAGAGGATGCGCCCTCCCTCACATCTCCATGCCGAGTGGAACACCAACCAATGTGCCCACTCAGCTGTCCATCGAACATCACAAACATTAAATGCTGAACTGACACCAGAGTTGGCAGCACGCTTCCCAAAGGCTGAACAGTTGACAGCTTTTTCAGAGAATGAAGCGTCGGCAACGTCAGCATCATCATGACTCTATTCCGACGGCTACTGCCACGTAGCCATCCGCATGCGCCTCTACGGCCATGCGTCCAAACCAGCATGCGCCTCAAAAGCCATGCGCCTCAAACCCTTCACTGATCCCTAAAGACAGAAGAAGAGTCTCCAGTTGAAGCTTTGCATGCGCCTCAAAAGCCATGCGCCCCAGATTGATCTCTGATCCCGAAAGATAGAAGAAAGGTCACCTGCATGCGCCTCAAAAGCCATGCGCCCTAAATGGTTTGTAACTCCTAAAGGTTATGATCCGCAACCTCCTCCTGCGCCCAATCAAGGCGCAGCTCACTAGATCACTACCCCCCACCAAATCCGAGATCTTCGAGCCATGGGTCGATGACACGTGTCCTTTGACTCAACTCGTCCAAGATTTCAGCAACAGAAAGATCTTCTCCTCTGCTACGTGCCGGCTCACAACAGCAGTATGAAGAGTTCTCCCCCTCAATCAGGGCGCATCATCTATGCGTCTCCATCAGCAACCTCCACGTGGCGTCCCCACACACCGGCGCATCCTACATGCGCGCATGAGCAGCCAGCCTACAAAACTATAAATAGAGGGATCTTCTCCTTCACACACACAGAATCCACAACGAACATACAAGGAATCACCAGAGAGACAGATACAGACATTCAACGTCTTCCTCCTCTCAGCAAGCTCCAGCACCCAGAGCAATCAACACCTTCAGAGAACCGATAACCGTCGTCAGCCCGTCAACGGAGTCAACGCATTACCACTCGCTCCATTGGCACTAAGGACCCAGCTTAAACAAAAGTGTACTCCTAGGACTACATCTAAGTCCTACATTGTAACACTGTTCTGTTTGTATTAAAGTTTTTCAATCAAACAATTTTAATGGCAAACGACACTTCGAACCAACCTCCCAACCAAACAAGGACAGAAGTTGGCCCGTCATGTCCTGACATCCTGATCATCTCAGTTAGGCAACAGAGTAGATACAGTACACAAACAAATCATCTTGAACGGCCAATCAATTCCTACGGCTAGCTATTGTGAGTCCCAAGTTATCCTGGAATTATACAAAAATAGGGATTCCTCAGTTCTTACTATGTGCGAGCAAGGCTAGTCTATCCAGTCAATCAATTGCGCCAATCATGTAGTTAGACGAGTCCCAGTGGGACGCCCGCCGTTATAGCATGTACAATAATATAAGCAGATACTGTTCCCTGTCCGTGTGACAGATTTACAGTATCTGTGGGAACCAGCCGCCCGTCGGGCACTTAATAGTCCCAAGGGGGCTGCCATGTAAGAACTCGGAAATCCATTCTCTCCATGCCATTGTTATTTTATTTGACTTAATGGTCTCTACGTTGAGTGAAGTTTCCATGCCGTGGATCATGGTCATTCAATGAGTACTTTCGTATGGGGTACGATATGCGCAACTCTACAACGATACCCGTGCGGCTAGGTTATAGGTCTTACATAGCGTGATGCAACAATCAAATTAACCACGGAGTAATCATGCCTTGACCATAAAGTACACATGCTGTTTTTGTAAGATAAATAAATAAATAAATAATTTGAAGCCTGCATGTGCCTGTATGCCAATATTCGGGATTGGCTAATCGAGTACAATAGTTCATTATATGAACGTGTCTCATTCATTCAATTCAATAAGACGACTAGCCAGTCTCTTAGTTCCAACTAGGAACGCATGATCAATTATTAGTCAATGTCACAATCATTATCAATGGCGACAAGGCATGAAAGTCAATCAATATTACATGAGGTCGGGTCTATAACTCTCAGGGTTAAGTTCTAGTCATACTGGGTATCCATGGATCAATCGGGACACAAGACGTATTCCACATAACAATCCATTTTAACAAATTTAACATATCATGATTTATCAAGAAATTCATGCAAAAGGCGTAAGGATATATAGAAGAATTATCATGCCATCATTAAATGAATAATTTTAGGACAACTAAAACTCCCAGATCAAGAAGTCACGCCAAGTCTAGCTGGAGTGAGCGTGGAAAATGGGCGTGAACAGTGAGCGTGAAAAGTGATACACGCACGCACAGCGTGACTAAAAATACACGCACTCATACAAGATGTATATGTGACAAGAAATACACGCAGACTCGTGGATGTGTGCGTGACTAAAAATACACGCAGACTCGTGGATGTGTGCGTGACTAAAAATACACAGACTCGTGGATGTGTGAGTGACTAAAAATACACGCAGACTTGTGGATGTGTGCGTGACTAAAAATACACGCAGACTCGTGGATGTGTGCATGACTAAAAATACACGCAGACTCGTGGATGTGTGCGTGACTAAAAACACGCACGCTCATGAGAACGTGAGCGTGACTGAAAATACACGTAGACACGTAGAGACGTGTGCGTGACTGAAAATACACACAGCCACGTAAGAACGTGTGCGTGACTCAGCCTACGTCCCTAAGCCAAAAGATGAAGTTTTCGGCCAGAAAATACGCTAAGTTGGGAGGTCAAACCCATGAACAACCGAAATACAACAACTTTGATCTAGGAAAAACCAGCCATAGCAATCCAAAATGCTAAGAACTAAACTCTCTCAGAATCATGAGAGGAAGAGTAATGATCCACAAAATGGATGAAGAAGAAGCAAGTTTGCACTTGCCTACTGCTACTGCTACTGCTGGTGGGTGGAAAGTAATGAGAGGAAGAAAAGAAGTAATGGTGAGGATGAGTAATGAGAAGAGAATGGAGAGGAGAGCTTTAAATAGGAAGGTGGTGGTAGGTGGGAGTTAATGGGCCGGTTGCACAGATCCATCCAAGCCGAAACCCACTAAGACTAAAGCAGGAAATAAAATGCAGGAAATAAAATACAGAAATAAAATTACAGGAAATAGATTAACATGGAATTTAAAGAGCAGATAACTAATTAACATGAAAATTTAAAGGAATTTAAATACATAATAATACATGATAAATACTAAATAAATACACATGAGCTGTACATGTATAAAATACCGGGAACGGGGAGTGACATCTCTACCCACCTTAGAAAAATTTCGTCCTCGGAATTTCAATCCAAGCCGGATAGAAATATCAGAGCTAAACTAATACAAGCAATTCTAGTGAGCAAGCAATCATTGTTACCATATCAAAAGCAAGTACTGTATATGTAAATTAATCATTCTATGATATCAAGTAGCTCTACCCATAAGGCGACAAGCATGAAGGATCAGGACAATCAAGGTATACAGAAAGAGATATACCTTGTGAGTCAAACAGGTGTGGATACCGTGATCGGATATCATCCTCACGTTCCCACGTTGACTCTCCCAAGGAGTGATGACCCCAAGCAACACGGACAAGACTAATTGTTCGGTTCTTGAGTATCTTCTCTCTTCGGTCCAAAATGGACACAGGCTGTTCCTCGTAAGACAGGTTGGTACCAACAACCAGCTCAGAGTGATCGAGGACATGGCTTGGGTCTGATACATACCTACGTAATTGAGATACATGAAGCACGTCATGCACCTCTCGTAACGAAGGCGGAAGTGATAAATGATAAGCAACATCGCCTATCCGCTCAAGGATAACGAATGGACCCACGTACCGCGGACTCAATTTCCTGCGAACGCCAAATCTAATGACCCCACGAGTAGATGAGATCCGCAAGAATACGTGGTCCCCAACAGAGAACTCTAATGGCCTACGATGCTGGTCCGCCCAATGACGATGTCGGTCCTGCGCAACTCGAACTCGCTCTCTAATTCCTTTAACTACTTCAACCGTCTGAACAATCATTTCCGGGCCTAGCATCTTCCTCTTCCCGATATCATCCCATGCAAGCGGTGACCTGCACTTCTTACCATATAATGCTTCGAATGGCGCCATCTGGATACTGGCCTGATAACTATTGTTGTATGAGAACTCGACCAAGTGCAGGTGACTCTTCCAAGACCCTCCAAAATCTAAAGTGCAAGCTCGCAACATATCTTCCAAAGTCTGAATCGTTCTTTCTGATTGCCCATCCGTCTGCGGATGGTATGCCGTGCTAAATCTTAACTTGGTACCCAGACTATGATGTAAGCTCTTCCAGAAATATGATGTAAAGCGGGTATCTCGATTCCGACACAATACTGACAGGGATGCCATGCTGCCTGACTATCTGTTGCATATATAACTCCGCCAACTTTTCTGTAGATTGCCCTACTCTGAAAGGAAAAAAGTGTGCTACCTTCGTAAGTCGGTCCACTATCACCCAAATAGCATCCTTACCACTTGGTGATCTCGGTAAACCGGTTACAAAGTCCATTGTAATATGCTTCCATTTCCATTCTGGAATGGGAAGCGGTTGCAATAACCCAGCTGGCCTCTGCTGTTCTGCCTACACTTGCTGACATACCAAGCAACGGGAAACAAATCTAGCTATCTCCCTCTTCATCATGTTCTACCAGAAATACTGCTTGATATCTTGGTACATCTTGGTCCCTCCAGGGTGAATAGAATACTGAAAACTGTGAGCTTCTGCCATAACCTCCTGTCTGATATCTCCACTAGGCACATATAGACGTGATCCAAACCTAAGTGTACCATCTTCATGAATTCTCATCTCTTTCCTGAGTCCTGACTCACATTCTGCCCTAAGCTTCTGAATCCTTGGGTCTTGTGCCTGAGTTGTCTTGATCCTGTCTACTAAGTCAGATTGAACTTGCAGACTCGTTAAAACTCCTACATCACTAGGAAGTATAACTTCGATGCCCATCTCCTGAAGGTCTTCTAAAATGTGCTTCTGCGTTGTCAACATAAATGTGCCGCCTCTCCTGCTAAGAGCGTCTGCTACTACATTAGCCTTGCCTGGGTGATACTGAAGCTCCACGTCATAATCCTTGATCAACTCCAACCATCTCTCTGCCTCATGTTTAGTTCCTTCTGAGTAAAGATGTACTTCAGACTTTTATGGTCTGTGTACATTTCCACTCGATCACCATATAAGTAATGCCTCCATAGCTTCAGAGCAAACACTACTGCCGCTAACTCCAAATCATGAGTTGGGTAATTCTTCTCGTGGTCCCGAAGCTGCCTAGATGCATATGCTATCACCTTCCCATGCTGCATAAGGACACATCCAAGTCCCTTACCTGACGCATCACAATATACTGTAAAACCTCCGGGTCCAACTGGCAATGTAAGAATAGGTGCTGATATCAACTTCTGCTTCAAAGTCTCGAATGATGCCTGACATTCTGCCGACCAAACGAATGGTACATCCTTCCGGGTTAAGCGGGTCATGGGTGCTAAAAGCCTTGCAAAGTCTGACACAAACCTTCTGTAATATCCTGCTAATCTCAAGAAACTCCGTACATCTGCTACGGTCTTGGGTAATGGCCAACTTTCTACTGCTTCTATCTTCCTGGGATCTACTGCTACTCCAGCTCCTGATATGATATGACCCAAAAATGAAATGTGATTCGTCCAGAACTCACACTTACTGAGCTTGGCATACAACTGGTTCTCTCTCAGAACCTGCAACACTTTCCTGAGGTGGTCTTCATGCTCCTCTTCACTAGCAGAGTATACGAAAATGTCGTCAAGAAACACAACAACAAACTGGTCTAAATATGGCATAAAGATACGATTCATCAAATCCATGAATATTGCTGGAGCATTGGTCAAACCAAACGGCATTACTAAGAACTCATAATGCCCATACTTCGACCTGAATGCTGTCTTGGGAATATCTTCCTTCCGAACCCTCACCTGATGGTACCCTGAACGAAGATCTATCTTGGAAAAAACTCTAGCCTTGCTCAACTGGTCAAATAAGTCGTCGATCCTGGGTAATGGGTACTTGTTCTTCACTGTTGCCGCGTTAAGCTTCCTGTAGTCAATGCACAATCTGGATGACCCATCCTTCTTTCCCACAAGTACCACTGGTGCTACCCATGGTGACACGCTAGCTTGGATAAACTTCTTCTCCTTCAGTTCCTCAATATGCTGATATACCTTGGCCTGCTCTGAATCCGCCATTCTGTAAACCCGATCTGATATCGGTTTAGTTCTTGGTGCCAATTCTATACTGAACTCAATATCTCTAACTGATGGTAGACCTGGAAGTTCTTCAGGAAATACGTCTAGAAATTCTTCAACTACCTTCGGGATCTGAACTTCTTCCATTGTCGCTACTATTCCCTGCTCTGGTTGAGTTGCCTCTGATCTGACTAAGGTGAACCGCTCCATGCCTGGAATATCAAAAGATACACTCCTTCTACGACAATTTATTGTCGCATGACTGTCTTTCAGCCAGTCCATGCCTTAGATAACGTCGAAATTTCCGACAGGAAATTCTATCAACCGGACAGGTAAAGATGCCCGCAAACTACAACGCTACACGCTAGAATAACTCTACTAACTCCTACGAGCCCATTTCCAGTGAGTATATTCAACCTCCCTGGCAATGCCTCGAACTCCATTCCTAGTCGTGTCACAAATTGTGCAGATATAAATGAATGGGATGCTCCCGAATCAAACAATGCTACTGCAGAATATGAGGCGACGAGAATGTTACCTACCACAACATCTCCCGATGCCAATGCCTCCTCCAAGGACAAAGTGAACGCTTGCCCTCGACCTCCTTGCTGGTTTCCATGCTGCGGCCTAGCCTGATGTTGCTGCTGGCCCCTTCCTTGATGATGCTGGGGTGGTCTATACTGGTGTTGCTGCATCGGCGGTCCCTGCTGCCGAAACATCTGAGCCTGCGGACGCTGTGCCAACGGCCTACTGCCACTACTGGTCCTCGATATTGTCCTGCCCCTGGGGCTGGCAGAGCAGGAAACTGCTGCCCTGGTCCTCCTGCCCTCGAATTCATGGGACATGTGGTAACCCGATGGTCTGGATTTCCACATATCAGACACCTATTCAATATTCGACACACATCTCTAGTGTGTCCCATCTTTCCACAATAAGTGTAGCCCGCCGGGGGTTGCTGGTTTTTCTTCTGTTGCTGTTGCTGCTGCCTGGGTGGTGCTGGTCCTCGTATCGCCACATCGTGGATACGAACGCCAGTGGATGGTGCTGTTGTTCGGGGCGCTGCTCCCCCTCCTCCTTCAATCTGACTGTGGGATCTCTTCTGACCCCCAGCCCTTACTGCAAGCCTCTGAATGGTGATTTCATGCCTTCAAGTCGCCGTCAATATCTCATCAAAAGTCTGGTAATTGTGTCCCTTGATCAATTGCAAGAGTTCAAGATGAAACCCTTGCTGAAACCTCATAGCCCTCTGGCTCTCTGTTGCTACCATCTCTGGGGAAAATCTACTCAATCTGCAGAATTTTACTGCATAAGCATCTATAGTCTTGCCAGCCTGCCTGAGGCTGATAAACTTCTGCTGTAGCTCAAATCGTGCCACAACTCCATATACTTGGTCTTGAATCTTGCCGTGAAATCGTCCCAAGCCACAGGACGTCTAATGCCCACTTCCTCTGATTCCCACCAATCACGTGCGAGATCCTGAAGTAACAACTTCACTAGATCCACACGTTCTTCTGCCGGTACCTTAGCTGCTGTCAAAATAGCCTCCATGTCCTTAAGCCATGCATCTGCTGAGATGGCATCCTCCGTGCCCTCAAAACGGCGGGGGTTGTACTTACAAAACCTGGCTGATGCTCCTGAATCTGGCTTTGCCCCTCTTTCTAATGCTGTCTGCAATCCTTGGTTGAGTAGCACATTCTGCTCTTGTAGCTGAGTGTGCATGCGTTGCTGGGCCAACATCTGATGTTGCTGAGTGGCCATCATTCCTCTCATGATCTCCAGAAGGGCTAGTGTGTCCACTTGGGTAGGTGGAACTGTCGGTGGTGGTGGAACATCCGGATACTGCGATCCAGCCGCTGGTTCCACTATCACTTCTTCCTGGGTAGCCTCTTGGGTTAGTACCGGCCCTTGTTGCTGACCAACAGGGTCAGGTTGTCCATGTTGCTCTTGTTGCTGTTGACCAGTCCTGGCAGATGCGGACGAAGTACCCCTAAGAAAAGGGACAAGAATAATCAAACAACCGGACATGAAGGATCAATGAAGTCAAAGGATACCGGAATGTCAAGCAAGGGCTGAGAATAACGAATCATGAGATCAAGGGGGAACATGTGTGATTGAGACATCCTATAAATCGAAACCCCTACAAGTCTGAAATCAGACCTGCATGGGCCACCACTAAAACTTTGTCACGCCCCAGAACCGAATACTGGAGAGCGGGGGAATGACTCAGCCAGTTACGTATTACGGGTAGATGAATACCGTATAATACGATCAATGTTGTCTAACCAGACGAGGGGGTGCAAACTACATAAAAGTCTCACTATGGTCATTTCGCATCCATTGTCTCAATCATTCAAATAAGAAACAGTAATACAGAATGTAAGATAAAGCAGTAAGGCGTCCCAAACGCTCAGTCAGAATGTTCTGGAAATCTGGCTTTACAAAACATAGCCAGATGGTATAGTAAGGTATACACAATTGTTATCAGCTGCATCTGACTTAATTACAATCATGCAAAAGTAAGTACAAGACGATCCGACCAACATGTCGGTGCCAAACGGCTAAGTATAAAGTAAATGACAAAACGAGCGGTGAAGTAGGGAAACCCACTCGAGTCCTCCTGCGATCATCCCTCTAGTATTGACCATCTTGGAGGTAGAAGTAAGCTGGATCCTCGGGACCGGCTCTAAATCTGGCCATGCAAAACCAGAGAGGTTAGACCTCTATAGCAAGTACCACAGGAAGGACATATGAAGGACTAAACCAGTAAGTAAGAAAATATAATAACTCTGCCTTCCACTAGGATTCACATAACGTCACGACACTTCGAACCAACCTCCCAACCAAACAAGGACAGAAGTTGGTCCGTCATGTCCTGACATCCTGATCATCTCAGTTAGGCAACAGAGTAGATACAGTACACAAACAAAAATAGGGATTCCTCAGTTCTTACTATGTGCGAGCAAGGCTAGTCTATCCAGTCAATCAATTGCGCCAATCATGTAGTTAGACGAGTCCCAGCGGGACGCCCGCCGTTATAGCATGTACAATAATATAAGCAGATACTGTTCCCTGCCCGTGTGACAGATTTACAGTATCTGTGGGAACCAGCCGGCCCGTCGGGCACTTAATAGTCCCAAGGGGGCTGCCATGTAAGAACTCGGGAATCCATTCTCTCCATGCTATTGTTATTTTTTTGACTTAATGGTCTCTACGTTGAGTGAAGTTTCCATGTCGTAGATCATGGTCATTCAGAGTACTTTCGTACGGGGTACGATATGCGCAACTCTACAACGATACCCGTACGGCTAGGTTGTAGGTCTTACATAGCGTGATGCAATAATTAAATTAACCACGGAGTAATCATTGCCTTGACCATAAAGTACACTGTTTTTGTAAGATAAATAAATAAATAATTTGAAGCCTGCATGTGCCTGTATGCCAATATTCGGGATTGGCTAATCGAGTACAATAGTTCATTATATGAACGTGTCTCATTCATTCAATTCAATAAGACGACTAGCCAGTCTCTTAGTTCCAACTAGGAACGCATGATCAATTATTAGTTAATGTCACAATCATTATCAATGGTGACAAGGCATGAAAGTCAATCAATATTACATGGGGTCGGGTCTATAACTCTCAGGGTTAAGTTCTAGTCATACTGGGTATCCATGGATCAATCAGGACACAAGGCGCATTCCACATAACAATCTATTTTAACAAATTTAACATATCATGATTTATCAAGAAACTCATGCAAAAGGCGTAAGGATATAATAGAAGAATTATCATGCCATCATTAAATGAATAATTTTAGGACAACTAAAACTCCCAGATCAAGAAGTCACGCCAAGTCTAGCTGGATGAGCGTGGAAAATGGGCGTAAACAGTGAGCGTGAAAAGTGATACACGCACGCACAGCGTGACTAAAAACACGCACTCATACAAGATGTGTGCGTGACAAGAAATACACGCAGACTCGTGGATGTTGCGTGACTAAAAATACACGCAGACTCGTGGATGTGTGCGTGACTAAAACACGCAGACTCGTGGATGTGTGCGTGACTAAAAATACACGCACGCTCATGAGAACGTGAGCGTGACTGAAAATACACGTAGACACGTAGAGACGTGTACGTGACTGAAAATACACGCAGCCACGTAAGAACGTGTGCGTGACTCAGCCTACGTCCCTAAGCCAAAAGATGAAGTTCCCGGCCAGAAAATACGCTAAGTTGGGAGGTCAAACCCATGAACAACCGAAATACAACAACTTAGATCTAGGAAAAACCAGCCATAGCAATCCAAAATGCTAAGAACTAAACTCTCTCAGAATCATGAGAGGAAGAGTAATGATCCACAAAAATGGATGAAGGAGAAGCAAGTTTGCACTTGCCTACTGCTACTGCTACTGCTGGTGGGTAGAGAGTAATGAGAGGAAGAAGAAGAAGTAATGGTGAGGATGAGTAATGAGGAGAGAGAATGGAGAGGGGAGCTTTAAATAGGAAGGTGGTGGTAGGTGGGAGTTAATGGGCCGGGTTGCACAGATCCATCCAAGCCGAAACCCACTAAGACTAAAGCAGGAAATAAAATGCAGAAATAAAATGCAGAAATAAAATTGCAGGAAATAGATTAACATGGAATTTAAAGAGCAGATAATTAACATAAAAATTTAAAGGAATTTAAATACAGAATAATACTGATAAATACTAAATAAATACACATGAGCTGTACATGTATAAAAATATGCATTTCGGGAACGGGGAGTGACACCTAGCCATATGGCCTGCCACCTTTAGAGGGGATAGGCTCAAGCCCTTTGATATTTTCCATTCCACTTTCTCTCTCTTGTTCTTCCCCAAATTTCTAGAGAGGGTTTTATATAGATTTCTCCACCAAATCCCTTCTTTCTTCCACCCAACCTTCTTCTTTCCTTCTCTACTCAAGCCAAGGAGGAAGCTAGCCAAGTTTGGGAGGATTCGGAGCTCGTTCGTGTCCATTTGGGATTCCTACGTGTCGGTGTCGTATCGGGAAGGCTTTTCTTTCGATTCGATCTACCGGAAGGTATAAATTCATTCTCCTTTTCATTCCCTCATGCCTATAGGATAATTTTTGACCCATAGGAATGACCCCCATGGTTGTGTCTCCATTTGTGTCCGTTTCGTGTCCTTTTGGAGACTTTTAGGAGTATCCTATGTGTGGGATTGTGTCCTAGTAGAAAATTCCTATTGGACTCTTATTTTTAATATATATATATATTGTGTGAATAATTATTAGATATTTAAATCTCAGATTTGTGTTAATAAGAGAGGTGTTCTTCATGTATCATATGGTGTCATATTTTTTTATCTATGTATTATGTATTTATATGGTTATAGTATTAATGACATAATTATATATATATATATATTATATATATATATATATATATTGTGACCCATTTATGTATATATATAATATATATATATATATATATATATCTATATATATATATATATGGTGTGTAATGTGTGTTTTCCTTGTGTTGTGGGTATAGTGTAGATTTCGGCCAAGGATAGGGGCATGGGATTGAGAGTTTGGTATTGTGTGTATTAAGGGTGTTTGAGAGTTTGAGTGTGAGAGAGTTTGAGAGGAATGAGAGTGGGAGATTAGAGAGAATGAGTGTTAGAATGGGGAGTGTATGAATGGGTATTTGAGAGTAAAATGGGGGAGGGGCTGCTCTGAAACAGCAGCTCTAACAGCAGCAGTAGCAGGGCAACTCAGCCCCATGGTTCACCCCCATTTCCAGCCTACATGACAGTCCATTTCAGCCCTTGGTTCAGCCACTAATAGCCCCATAGCAGCAGTCCAAAACCTGTCATTTACCTGCCCCAAAACCAGTCCTAAAACACCCCTTAACAGTCCCATATGGCTGTCCCATTGACAGCCATTTGATGACCCATTTCAGCCTCAAACAGTCCACCAAATCAGCCATGTATGCAGCCTCAAACTACCCTTTGTTCACCCCATTTCAGTCCATCAAAACCATCCTATATTCAGCCTAGGTGTTGTCCTAATTTCAGCCCCATAGCAGTCACATATAGCAGTCCCATATAGCAGTCCCCAACCTGTCCTTAGCTGTCCCAAAACACCCTAAATCTGTCCCTACATCCAGCCTCCATTGTAGCCCTTGTAGCAGTCCCTAAACCACTACATGACTGGCCCAAAACAGTCCTCAACCAGCCCTCTAAAACCTGTCCATATCAGTCCTAAACTAGTCCCCAATTCAGCCATGTAGCTGTCCTAGATTAGCCCTCATTTAGCCCAATATATCAGCCTATTCAGACCCCATACCAATCCAATGTTTAGCCCCATAGCAGCTTCAAATCTGTCCTAAAACCTGTTCTATTCAGTCCCTTGTACAGCCCATCAAACCAGCCTTGTTCAGTCCACATTTCAGCCCTTCAAACTCAGCCTATATGTATGTGTATATGTGAGCTTAGTGTGTGTATATGTGAGCTTAGTGTGTGTGTGTGTGAGCTTAGTGTTTGTATATGTGAGCTTAGTGTGTGTATATGTGAGCTTAGTATGTGTGTGTTTGCTTAGTGTTGTTGTGTGAGTTTTATAGGAACATATAGGTGAGCCTAATAGGTAGCTATTTGCCTATGTGTGTGAGAGCCTAGGAGTGAGCTTATGTGTGGTGTTATGTGAGTGAGTGAGTGAGTGAGTTTGTGTGTGGAGTGTTTAGTTAGGTGTGATAATGAGATAAGGGTAAGGTAATGGTTAGATGACCAACATGTGTTCTAAGATAGATTAGATATCTAGGAAACCTATGTATCTTGGTAGGTAACCCTTAGATATAGTATCTAACTACCCTAGGAAGCCTAGGCTAGTATCTTGAGAATTAGCGGAGTTTCCTTTGTATTGGGCAAGGTATCGGGATTACCTTGGTAAGGGTAATGTAGGTAATTGAGTTTAGAGTTTAATATATGGTTAGAACTTGTTTCTCTTGGTTGGTAAGGATCAAATATAGTGGTCCTAGACTAGTTTAACTTCGGTTGACCATTTTGACCAAAAGTCAACAAAAGTCAACCGAGAGTCAACCTTAGCCTATAAGTGACTAGATTTGACCGAAACCAAATCAGAGTTGACCAGTTGACTGAAAGTCAATAGTTGGTCAACATTAGACTAGTTTGACCTTGGGTTGACCCAGAGTTGACCAGGATTGACCAGTTGACCAAAAGTCAACTGTAAGTCAACCTTTGATCCCGTTTGACCTAGTTTGACTTGGATTGACTCCCAGTAACCTGGTATGACCTAGTATGAACCAGTATGACTTAGTATGACTCAGTTTGACCTAGATTGACCTAGTTTGACTTAAACTTGCATTCATGATTTAAATTAGTTTTCTTTTCTGTATTAAAACCTTGTTTGACTCATAGTATCTTATTTTAGGTCTGTGATTACTCTGAGCGTCTGTTCACCTTATCAGCTCAGGACCACAGGCGATTACATTCACTGATAGTTTTTATTGTCTTGATATCTGCTATATCCGATTCAGTTTAGTGTCTTACTCGATTTTCAGTCACGATAGTTTACGGACTATTGTATGTTGGATCATGATATGGAATGTTGTTCCTAGATTTTCATGGTATATTGGTACATATCTGTCTTATTTCCATGTATTGGTATAGACACCGATTCCAAAGGGGACTTGCTACCCTCTTATGGAATCCCGTGTCATGACGTGTCATGTCCAGATCCATTATACTATTCGGGGATGGGAGAGTTATTAGTGTTTGTGTGATCAAAATTCCAACATTGTTCTATTATACACATTGTTCATAGCTATGCCCTCGCCTCACGACGGGTAAAGCCTTACCCTACATCGTTCATAGCTTTCCATGGTGACCGGCCTTACCGCTCTATTGTACACATTGTTCATAGCCGGTCGGATGGAAAGCCTGATCATATTTTCCCAAGCCGATCACATAACGCACTAATAATTCAAGGCACCTTTTATATTTATTATCGTTGGAGACTAAGTTCTGTTTGGGAGAAGGGTTACAACCCCGGTCCTTGTTTGGTTTAAGGGTTGTAACTCGGTTTTCGAATAATTTCCAAGTCGTCATATATATAATTGTCGTCCTATTCAGTACTCACATCTCGATGTATATTTTCTGTTGATTTTGTTTTGTATTTCATTACACTGTCTCTTATAGAATTTTTCAATTCATATGGAACTGCTGTTGGTGTTATACTTGTTCATTTTTCTGACAAGATACCGTTGATATTACATGATTCTGAGGCAGATTGTCCGACCTATTATGGGGTCGAGTCTGACGGAGTAGACCTAGACCGTGGCTTGTAGAGTCACTAGACTTTGCTCACCCTGAGTAGTATAGTTTAGTTAGGTTTGCCTGGCCTGCGAGCCAGCTAGTACTTTCAGTTTGTAGCATTTTATATTATATTTCTATGACTTTGTGTAGTTTGTGTATAGCGCTGGACTTGTGTGGATCTTGAACATATTTCATGTTTTCATCTATCATATTTCCTTTCGTACTATCTATCCAAGTTTGCTTTTGTGATTGAGACTGTATTGCTATGTCACCTCCATTCGGAGTGTATATACTGTACAGGTACCTTTATCTGTTTAGTTGTAGTATTTATAGATGACCTAGACAGCGTTCTACCGCCGATGCTGCGGCGTAGGCTGGACGTAACCACGTACTCGTGCTCCTAATTAGGATACGGGTCGTGACACCTCCTCCACTATCACCAACCTCAAGGTATCATATGCCAACGCTCATTCAAATGCGAACATCCCTCGTTCAATCAACATATGAAAATAAACAAGTGCATTGAGAAAGAAGAAAATATTTTCTCAATATCCACTATAAGAAAATTAGATTTTTTGTAACATATAAGTTGTCATAGAATATGTGAACACGTTATAACACATCTTCCATGACGAGTAAAATGACGATGTACTTTCGTTACATACACCTCCATAGCTGAAAGACAAATGACACCTAAAAAGATGACGTCACAAAATTTTTTCAACTGTGACAAACAAACTAATTTGTCTTTCCAAACTAAATGAAAGAGTTATATTCGCTATTGTGTAAAAAGAATGCACACTATAGAGACTTGAAATATATGTTTTGTAAGACAGAATTGTTAAATTAAAGTATTTTAATGTTATAATGCGTTTGTGTAAGAAAGAAAGGAAAACCGAGCTGCAACTTTATGGTCAGAAAGAAAGAAAGGTAGACATGTTTACTTGTTGTTTAACTATTGCATCGCGTTTTTTTTTTTTATAAAAGTTACATATCATGCATTGGTTAACTTGTGCACAAGATATAGTCTCTCGATCGATTGCTGGACACTGGAATCGCATCGGCCTAGGAGAGTATGGGACATCTTGCCGCTTGTATGTCCTCGCGGTCAGGGGGGTGTCATGTCTATTAGACAGATGGACTTGTCCCGATATGACACCGATCGATACCGATACTGACTGATAGTGACATTGAGGATCTTCTTTTCAGTCGTTTTGACAAAGAAAATTGAATGAAATAGACTAATAAGCAAGGATGTAAAAGCATAGTAAAGTTGTAAAAACACGTAAAGAAGAAAATTTATCTATTGCAGGTAAACCAATTGGCAAGGCTGAGTACTAGTCATTTAATTCTAAAATTACTAAGATATAAGGCACGAAGTACTTAAAATTATGCCTAATTATCTGAAATATTATTTTTCTAAAATTTAATAATTTATTAATAGTTACTTGTTTTCTGATACCAAAAAAGATGTTCTGATCCAAAATTATCGATACTACCAATACCGTCAATCTCGATACTCATATGAAGTGTCTGATACCGGTTCCGATACTTGATATTAGGATATTGTTCTTCTATAACATATGGCTATAGTTTTGAGGTGATAAACTTGCAATTATATTTCAATCTTGCGGTGACGATTGCGGAGATGCTCGACAACAATGTCGAGTCGATACAGGGAGGCTGGAAGTGGTGCTTGGGATCGAAGGTTAGGATGAGTGACGGAAGTGGAGGTGGTTGGCCGGTTGAAGATTGGTGGAGGTGGCGCTCGGCAATGGAGAATGGGGCTGGAAACGGAAGGAGAGGAGAGAGAGTCGAAAATGGAGGGTCAGTTGGATCGGGTCTTACGGAGGTTTAACAGACAGAACTCGGATCTCAGAGGGAGAGAGAGCTCACCACATGTTTTTCTATCTTCTGTCTGATTTCTAAATTTCGCAAGAAAAAATAGTTCTTAAAATTTAATTGTTATAGGTTGGACAAGTTTTATTTTCCACCATTTTAGAAGAAAAAAATAGGGTCACATAATTTTTAAAAGAAATCATAGAAATTATAAGCAATCACTCACTACACGTAAAAGAATTATGGTAAGAATATTTTTCACCCAATTTTTTTTTTTCTAGACAAACACAACCAAAGATGTAAAGAACATTGAATGAACCTGGGCTTGGTCATTGATCACGTGTATGATTGAAATCCTGTCCCACAACGGTTCACTGTACACAGCGAACTCTTTCCATTTTTTCTTTTCTCTGACCAACCTTTTTCCTATGACAAAATGAGTATGAGTTTGTCACGGTGCTAGTGAGCTCACGGGGGACGTAAGCCTGTTTGTCTCCTTCTTCAATAAATTTTTAGGAAAATGCTACTCTACAACCAAATTTTTACAATCTTCTTACAGCTATTTAAACACTGGTGCAAGCACTGTTTTACAATTTTCTATGAAACCAGCTTTTAAACACTGGTTTTGAAATTTTATTTTTTTTTTTTTTATTTTTATCTTTACTATGCCTATAAACAAATGTTTACAATTATCTTACAACCGTCATGTGTCGGACTTCGATTGGAGGCGAGAGGAAAGTGATGGGGTCGGATGAAGCCCATATAACAAGGGGGCAAAAGGGAGTGGGACCCGATGGAATTTATGTGTAAGAGGTGGAAGAGAAAGGATGTAAGAATATTGTAATAATTTGGTTGTAGACTAACATTTTTTTAAAAGAGCTTTACTATGTCTACAACCAAATATCTATAATTCTCTTACAACCGTCGTGTATCGGATTTTGATTGAAAGAAAAAAAAAGTAGTGAGGTTGAGTGGAGTATATCTATAATTCTCTTACAACCGTCTTGTGTCGGACTTTGATCGAAAGAAAGAAGAAAAAAGTAGTGGGGTTGAGTGGAGTCCATCTAGAATGGAGGGTGAGAGGGGAGGCAGGACCGGGTAGTAGTAGTGGTTGTCAAGGTCAGTTGAGTTGGGTAAGAGTTGTATCTATTACATATACATTGGCGGAGGCACATTGGAGGTGCAGTGGGCATACAATCACCACTACTACTTACTACCTACACTCCTATTCCGCATGGCCAGCGACAGCCCCCTCCACATCGCAGTCTTCCCGTGGCTCGCCGCCGGCCACCTCATCCCCTTCGTCGAGCTCTCGATGCGCATCGCCCTCCTCGGCCACCGCATATCCTTCCTCTCCACCCCCCCAATCTTCTCCGCCTCCCTAGTCCGGATAGCCTCCCCCCTCTCCTCCACTTCCGAGCTCACCGACTCCACCGAGCACCTCCGCCCCTCCTCCGCCGCGCCTACGACTCCCTCTCCGGCCCCCTCGCCGACTTCCTCTCCTCTGCCGCGACGCCGCCCGTCGACTGGCTTCTGTGCGACTACGCCTCCTACTGGGCCGTGCCCGTCGCGAGGTCCCTCAACGTGCGCACCGCCTTCCTCTCCCTCTTCGGCGCCGCCGTGCTCGGCTCGCTTGGCCCTCCGGACGAGCTCATCTGCCCCCGAGGCTCGTCCCGGAGGACTTCACCGTCGCGCCCGACTGGGTCCCCTTCCCGACCTCCGTGGCGTTCCGGCTGCCGGAGGCCAGGACGGCCTTCGGACGGACGTTCGGTCCCGACGCCTCCGGCGTCTCGAAGGCCTACCGCTTCGGCGTCACGGTCAGGGAATGCGACCTGGTCGCCGTCCGGAGCTGCGTCGAGCTCGAGGCGGAGTGGCTGGATCTCCTCAAGGACATATATGGCAAGACTGTGCTGCCTGTTGGTCACTTCCCTCCGGTGGCGCCAAAGGAGTCCGTCGCGGCCGATAATTTAAAAGGTTGGGCCGGAGCCTTCGAATGGCTGGACAAGCGAGCCCATGGGTCGGTGGTCTATGTAGCCTTCGGCAGTGAGGTGAGACTCAACAAGGAACAGGTCCGCGAGATAGCCCGTGGGCTTGAGCTATCCGGGCTTCCCTTCTTTTGGGCCTTGAGGTGGCCCAATGGACTGGCAGAGGTGCTGCCGGAGGGCTTCGAGGACCGGACCGCCGACCGGGGGATCATATGCCAGGGGTGGGTCCCACAGGTGAGGATCCTGGGCCACCCTGCGGTCGGAGGGTTCATGACGCACTGCAGGTGGAGCTCGGTGACGGAGGGCCTACAGTTCGGACTGACTGCCCTGATTCTCGTGCCGATGATTTTCGACCAGGCGCTGAGTGCTCGACTTCTCGAGGAGAAACGGGTCGGCAAGGAGGTGCCAAGGAACGACGAGGACGGAGCGTTTGACGGTATCGGAATTTCGGAGACCCTGAGGTTGGTTATGGTGGAAGAGGGTGGGAAGGGCTACAGAGCTAGGAGCAGGGAACTGAAGAGTGTGATTGGGAGCAAGGAGGTGCAGGATTCATACGTGACCAAATTTGTTGAGCATCTTAAATCCCATAGGCCCGCATGAGAAATAATGTCTGTTAGTTCCCAACTTCCAAGTACGTTACTCTTTTCCGTCCAAACAAATTAATCTGAATGATACAAATTGGACCTTGTCCATGATTGTGTGTACGAGCTCAAGCGTGACATAGTTTCAGGACTTTGTTGCGTTTTTATTCATTTATTTGTTCTTTGGCTATATTTCTTATGTAGTACTATATCAACTCCTTGTGTATGAATCATGTATCTCCTCGGTCTCCCTATGCACACTTCATGTCTTCATGCACTCTTCAGGATATGGCTTTCCTAATTTCAACATATTTTAATATCCCTTAATTTCATACAAATATAAAAAAAATGATGAACCCATGAGATATAACAATTTCTTGTGGCCAATATTATTGGATCCAAATCCCACTCTTCAAATCCCTAGCTCTAACTCAAGATATCATCAACGCCAACCCCCATTCAAATGCATGGTTGTAGTTTGGGAGACATCCCTCCTTCAGTCATCACCAACCTCAAGATATCAGCATTGCCAATTTTGATTCAAATGCATGGTTGTGGTTTGGGAGACATATGTTGGATTGTATTTCGTTTTCGGTTGAGCGCTCAAAAGGGGATGACAGTGGTGTTGGTAATTTAGTCTCAAATCGGGTAGAAATTAGGATCATGAGGTGTAGATAATTGGAATTGGTTCAGGCCTTATATGATAATTCTTTCTTAAGACATATGAGTCCAATTCAATATCGCACATCATAAACCAACTCCGGTTCGGATCACACTTGCGTTCCCAACAACATATAGGTTGTGGTTTTTTTTTTTTTATACATAAACATAACTTAAATGCTAAAAAATACTTCTAAGAAAGCTAGAAAAAAGATATTAAAAAAATAGACCAAAAATTCGTCCAAAATACAACTCAAAATAGAATAGACATTACAAATCGGCATACCGGCGACATGCTCCAAACTTGCGAAATCAGCAACTTTTGATCCAAAACTTATCACGTGCATCTGGTATACAGACGATATACCGCAGGTATAAAGGTCACAAGCCACAGGGCTGGTATAGCATCTGCTTTAGTTGTTTAAGGAGTTCTGTATTTATGTTGGTAGAATAAATAAAGTTATGCCATTTCATTTCAGTTAATTTGTAGCGTTTTTTCTAAGGGCACCACACTTTTTACTTGGGGGCAGCCCAAAAATGTTCAAAAAAATTACAAGTTTGCCATCAATTTTTTTTACTTGGGGGCAGCCCAAACCAGTCCTAGGACTGCCAGCAAGTTGGCAGTCCTAACATACGTTAGGACTGCCAACAAGGTGGCAGTCCTAGGACTGCCAGCAAGTGGCAGTCCTAACATACGTTAGGACTGCCAACAAGGTGGCAGTCCTCCTCGGAGATGGGACGAAGAAGAAGAGGGCGTCATCTCGGCGTGGCCATCCATCTACTCCCACTCTCCTCTTCCTTCTCGTCCTTGCGAACACCCCCGCCACCTTCGTCGTCGTTTCCACCTAAGAAAGACCTGCTGAACCATGTGCTGTCTCCTCCCACAGCCGCCTATTCTCCTCCTCGTCGGCGTTGGTCGGCGGCGGCGTCATCTTGGCGTGGCTGGATCGAGTGGGGTGATGAAAATGAGGGTTGGCACTACCAGAATAAGTCGTTTTAGCGACGCATAAAGACGTCGCTAAAACGACAAATTCGTCGCTAAAGATATTTAGCGACGGAATTACCGACGTTTCGTGATAGTCGCTGAAATGTAAGTCGCTAATCTTCTAAATGTCGCCAAACGTCGCAATTATTGACGTTTGTCGACGTATATATACGTCGGTATATTGCCGACGTCTACCGTCGTAACGTCGGTGGATTGCAACGTATTACTGCGTATCGCTACGCGTCGGTAATTTACCGACTTATTACCGACGAGTCGTCGGTGGTTTAGTGACATGTTCAACGTCGCTAAACGTCGGTACAATCCTGGGAATTCCTGAGAATATTACCGACGTGCACCGACGTTTACCGACGTTTTCCGACATATTATAACGTCGCTAAAACGTCGATAAACTGGATAATATCGCATATTTACCGACGTTTACCGACGTAAAAGTACGTCGGTGTACGTCGGTAAACGTCGCTAATTCTAAAAAAATAAAAAAAATACAGAATGTCCATTTCTCCTTGCAGTTTAAAACAATCACAGAATGTCCATTTCTCACTGTAGAATAGGATCCAAACAATCACAGAATGTCCATTTCTCGCTGTACACAACTAACCAAGTTTGTATACTTGACGTCGATAATTGCGAATAACCAAATATCCAAATAACCAAGTTTACAACAATCACACAACAACTAACCAAATAACCAAATATACAAATATCCAAATAACCAAATATCCAAATAATCAAGTATCCAAATAACCAAATATCCAAATCTACACAACCAACAAATGAAAAAAGTCACAAACAAAGAATGAAACAAACACAGAAACAGTCCTAACTAGGACTACTAAGAATCTGGTGCAGAAGAGGCACCGCCGCGATGAAGGGATAAGAACAACTCATACTCCTCATGTGAAATCGATACCGATGGAGGCAGTGACGTCGGTGGAGTCGGTGTCGAAGAAGATGAAGGCGCACCCGGAAGACCAGCACGCTCCAAACGCTGTAAGTCGCTGGTGGTATGATTCTATGATAGATAACATTCTATCACTGCTCTCGACCATCGACTCCTGCGCCAATCTCATCCTCTCGGCCATGGTCACCTGTCCTGTCTGCAGCTCCGTGACCGTGCGCTCTAACCCTCCAACGGTGCGCTCTGTCCTCTCAGTCGTCTCCTTGAGGTCCATAATGCCGCGGTCGAGCGCATCCAATCGTGCTAGCAGCGCAGGATCGTCGTGCTGAGACTGCTCCTCGATCCGTCGTAGCAGGTCGTCACGGAGAGACCCATCATCTGGTGGACTCGGGCAGACTCCTAGGACGGCTGTGGACCATGCACACTAGCAGAAGATGTCCTAGAGGACTGGGTCGCAACTAGGGCGCCATAGGATCCCGTACCGTAGTACGTACCCCTACGGAGTCCACCAGCGGCGACCATCCACAGCTCGTCCGCCGACGGAGCCTGAGTGGGCTGCGAGGAAGTACCGCCCTCGCCTGCATCAGGTGCACTAAAAGCCGCCCGTTCCCGCAGCCTCTGATACTCGGCCTAGAAAGTACTTATTATTACTAACTTCTAATTTCTATTTAATGTACTTATTATTACTAATTTCTAATTAATGTACTTATTATTTCTAATTTCTAATTAATGTACTTATTATTACTAACTACATGAATATTTATTTGCATCATATTTACTATGTTATATTAAAATTGACATGAAGTATTAAATTAAGATAACGTATTGTAATACTGACATAAGTCTGTTCGGCCCTCTCGTCAATAAGGTCAGCGCCGCGACGATGGGTGGCCAGAAAGACGGTCACCATGTCGGCGTTACCGACCTTCCTTACCTGTAATTAAATATATTATCTTAGTAATAATTTATCGGTTTTGTATTAAAATAATATTTCTAAAAGAGGAAGACATACCAGACGACGAAAATATTCTGTCATCGGAATCGACCCACCGCACCACTTCGAGGCATGTTGCCTAGCCGCCTTGGCCTTCTTCGACTTCTCCTTGTACTTTGGCTCCTCGAATCGAGCCTTCATCGTATTCCATTGATCAGGGGTGATCCAACCTTGGATCGGCTTTCCGGCACGATCACGATCCTTCTGATCATTGATAGAGTCACGGATCAGCTTGGCAGCGACGGCAGGAAACATCCCCTCGATAAGCTCGGCCCGGTGCGGTGGATTGAAAAACATATCCTAGAAGAGCGCAAACCAAATATTTATCAGTTATATGTAATATACAAAAATTATATGATTCATGTTAAAAGCAAATATATTTTAACCTTGAAGCGCGCAAACCAGAAGGCCTTCCTCTCGTCCGGAGCCTCAGAGTAGTTAATCCAAGCACCACCATAATTATGCCTCAGCATGTGGCCTAGACGTCTCTGTACCTCTGGGGGACGATATCTATACAAACATAAAGAATTCATGAAAAAAGTTAAATTATGATAAAAACAGAAAGAAAAAAAATTATAAACCAAAACACCTACTTTATACCGTTGGCCCAGATCTCCGTCCTCCTCTCCTCCGGAGGTGCGCACGCATCATCTGCATGATGCTGGTCGGCCGTCGGCGCTGCCGCCTCGGCCGTCGCCGCAGCCTCCGCCATCTGCTCTTCCGTCTCCATCATCGTATGAGCAGTAGGAACGCTAGACGGGCGATCACTCTCAACAGGCCTGGAACTACTCGTCCAAGGAGATATGCCACGTGACGTCGTCCCACCAGGCCACCTACTGTCCGATATGGAGGCGTAATCGGCGACGAGGATCCATAGTCGGTACCAGAATGATGTACCGAAGGAAAACTCCATCCTCTAGCAGTACCTGTAGGAAGTACCGGAGGAGAGTGACCTCGTTGTCCCCTTCGGTACGCTCCGCGACGACCTGCCATACCTGATAACAGCATATGATAATACAACAAAAAATAGAGACTAAAAATATGAAAGTACAACAAATAATAGAGACTAGAAATATGAAAGTACAATAAATAATAGAGACTAGAAATATGAAAGTACAACAAAGACAAGATAATAACCAAGACAACATATGATGATACATTCTACAATAAACATCTAAGTCCAGATAATGTATTCTAGAAGAAACATCTAAGTTCAGATAAGTATATCTCTCTCAATCATCTTCAGAATAATCATCTTGTTCGTTTTCCTCGACCTAATCTTCCTCTTCCTCCTCATCTTCACTTTCATCTTCGCCTTCGTCGGCTTCGTCTTCCTCTTCGGATAATTCTACATCTTCTACATTATGTGTCATGTAATACGTAACTTTCGTGGAGTCCACATCGATAATATTGGTTACAAGAGGTAGCTCGTCCTCCTGGTAAGCTTTTTCGTCAACATCAAAAGTATCTCTGGCTTTAGTCTTGCATACTGCCCACCAGTCAGACTTCGTTGCTCCCCGTCTCGGATAAGCTGTGAAGTACACGAGCTGAGCCTGAGTTGCTAGGACAAACGGTTCGTAGCCTTGATATCTACGCTTGTAGTTTATATCCAGAAGACCATGCTTGTCCTTTTTCCAACCTTGATTTTCAATCGGATCGAACCATTCACACTTGAACAACACGATCTTTGCAGGTTCTCTGTTATTATTATATGACAACTCCACAATCTCTCGCAAGATGCTAAAGAAATTATTTCCTGGATCGACGTCTTTGTAGTTCGAAGACTTGATATACAAACAACTGTTTTTCGTGGAATCAAGATCCAGGAAGCTGTCTCTGATCGGAGCATTTGTCGACTTGAACCGAAAGCCATTAACACAGTAACTTGGCCATATTTTAACAAAAGTAATTGGTCCCTTGGCAAGAGTTCTAATTAATTCAATCTCGGGTGAAATTAGACGATCGACCTGAATATCAAAGAAGCGATAATAAGTTATTTATTGCGCAGTTGCATTAGAAGAGGCCAGTAATTACCGAGCTACTTACATATTCGCTCAACCAAGAAGGAAAATGACGTCTCATTTCTTGTTCTAATGCTTCGTCTGTTAGGTAGGGTCTAACCAGCCTCAACTCATCATTATATGTGCTGGAAAACAACGAAGCAACCGCCGATTAGTACAATAATATTAGCTTATACTATTACATTGAGATGACGTAAACTCATCATCCTGAGTTACTTACCCCTCTAGCTTCTCCACTTCATCCTCGTCACAATTGAGTAATACATACAACTGAGCAGCCCTTAGCTCTTCGTCATTCAAATATCTCTTCTTCATTTTTCCCGAAGGCTTTCCGGACGCATTGAATACTTTCAGTATTCCATCATTAAATTCTTGATATCCGTCGTCATTTCTCGGAGCCCTCGTTCTATTCGTAGCAACATGAGGTTTGAAATAGGAGGAGCAAAAATTTGTAATCTCCTCGAGAATATAGGCTTCACAAATAGAACCCTCGACCCGAGCCTTATTTTTCACCTTTCTTTTTAGGCGATTCAAATGTCGCTCGAACGGATACATCCATCGATATTCGACGGGTCCACCAACACGTGCCTCGTAGGAAAGATGAATCGGCAAATTCTTCATAGAGTCAAAGAATCCAGGAGGGAACACCCTCTCTAGCTTGCACAGTGTAACCGCAATGTCCTTCTCTTGCTTTTCTAGACGTTCAACGAGCAATTTCTTAGAACAAAGGTCCCTGAAGAATATGCTAAGCTCCGTCAATGGATCCCAAATTGCCTGCGGTAAGAATTTCCGAAATGCAATCGGAATTAACCGCTCCATGAATACGTGACAATCATGGCTCTTCATACCTGTCAGTTTGTTCTCCTTGAGGTCGACGCATCTTCTCAAGTTCGAAACATACCCATCTGGAAATTTCAGACCTTGAATCCACCTACAAAGGCTCACTTTATCCTCCTTCTTCAGTGAGAAAATTGCCTTAGGCTGCTTCAACTTCCCATTTCCGTCCTCTATCAAATGCAATGCAGGACGTCTACATATTTCTTCCAAGTCCAATCTAGCCTTTGGATTGTCTTTTGTCTTTTTCTTTACGTCCATTACAGTATTAATTATGTTGTCAAACACATTCTTTTCGATATGCATGACATCAAGGTTATGTCTAATCAGATTGGTGCTCCAATATGGAAGATTCCAGAATATACTCCTCTTCGTCCAGTTATGTGTGCGACCAAATCCGTCACACTTGTAGCCCGTAGCAGGCTACTCAATAGCTCTTGGTAAATCTTTTACCTCTTCCTATATCGTGTATTCGGTCCACCTTGGCGGGGGATTAGCCTTCTCCATAACGCCAGCACGAAAAGCATTCCTGTTCCTCCGGTACGGATGATCCTTCGGCAGAAATTGTCGATGACAATCGAAGAAGCACGGTTTGCCTCCGTGTTTCAAACGGAAAGCCTTAGTGTTGTCCATGCAATACGGACATGAAAGACGACCATGCGTGCTCCATCTAGATAACATTCCATAGGCTGAAAAGTCGTTGATGGTCCACATAAGTGCTGCCCGCATCCAAAAATTTTGTTTTCTAGATACATCGTACGTGTTGGAACCTACTTCCCACAGCTGATTCAACTCATCAATCAACGGCTGTAAATATACATCGATGTTCCTTTTCGGATTGTTCGGACCTGGGATAATAACGGTGAGAAACATATACGGAGTCTTCATGCACATCCAAGGCGGTAGATTGTACGGGGTGACGATCACAGGCCAACACGAATACTGGGATCCCGAAAGTCCGAATGGGGTAAAACCGTCGGAGCAGAGACCCAATCTGACATTACGCGGATCCGAAGCAAAATCTGGATACTCTCGATCAAAGTGCTTCCATGCTTCTCCATCAGATGGGTGATCCAACACTCCTTCGGTATGTTCCCGCTTATGCCAACTCATATTTTTTGCAGTTTCCTTCATCATAAACAACCGCTGCAACCGCGACGTCAACGGCAAGTAATGCATCGAAGAGGTAGGCTTCCTGGCACCGACAGACTTTTCTCTACCATATGCCTTGTTGCGATCGATACCGTAAAATCTGCAGGCGTCTTCATCCTTGTTGTCTTTGTAGTACAACATGCACCCGTTGCGACAGGCATCAATTTTTTTGTATCCCATCCAGAGCGATCTAACCATCTTCTTAGACCGGTAGAAGTCTTTAGGCAACTTCGTACCCTCAGGCAATATTTCTATAAGCAACTCCATAAGACGGTTGTAACAATCTTGCGACATGTTAAAATCGGACTTGATGCTCAACAATCTTGTAACCACCTCCAACGGTGAATGATCCTCACAACCAGGATATAATGGAGTCCTTGTATTCTCCAGCAACTCCATGAACTGTGCAGCATCGGGGTTCGATGCCTCCTCAGGTGCATCATGATCATCCGGATCGAAACTAGGCCCGACCGCATCGAAAACCATGTTCACCAACCCATCATCGTAAGGAGCGTTGTTGTGGACATCCACATAAGGCTCGTACTCCGATGCTAAAGATACAAGTTCTTCGTGCTCGTTCTACTGATAGTAATTCGGCGTGAAACCCTTCGAGTATAAATGATACGTGACATCCACTTCTGGATGATATTTCAAGTTGCGACATCTCACACACGGACACTTAATTTTGGTACCGTCCAAGTACTGAGGGAACGCCTTGGCAAACTGCAGGAACTGGTGTACACCCTCTTTAAATTCTTCCCGCACATCGCACATGTCATCAGGATGACGATTGTACATCCAAGTACGATTCCGCAGATAGTAATTCAGCTCCATAATTCTGTAAGATAGATACATCAAGGTAGTGAATGATATGCAATTGTCAGTTCATGCGGTCTACACTTTTTGCAGTATATGTACACATGACATTTTACGTTAAATGGTCAGAGATTATCTGGCATCTTATTTTCGCATTGCTAACTTTTCTTTCGCGTGTTTGTGCGTGCGGTGGTCAGATATTATCGCGGCGGTATATCACCCGTGTCTGCAATATTTCATATTGGCTGAGTTGTAGAAGTAAAGTTTTAGGATATTAGTCTATGTATTATGTATAGTCCAACCGAGCCAACTCTAAGCTAAACTTGTCCAACTTGGTCAAACTAGCCATTTCTAAGTTGTATAAGTCAAGTTTTAGGATATTAGTCTATATATACTAGTATAAACTCTCCCTCCTCTCCAAATACTTGGTACTAGTTAACCCTCCCCCTTTCTCCCACTAGACACACACATACATATACATGATGTATACAACCACACCATAGTTCCCAGGTTCTTTTAACCTAACTTGCCAGTTGGTACTAACCTCAATAGAACAAACACTCTCACATCTCAAAATACTAACACATGCTCACGCTTTACTCTTGTGACACTCCCTTTCAAACACAAACACACACCTATATGTTCCCTTATACATGTTGCCATGTTACCTATAAAAATAGGAAACCCGTGTTGTCTAAAATAAGACACAATTGTACAAAGAGAACCATACTGTAGAACTCACACTTTAAGACAATAGATGAAGGAAGACTTGTATGGAGGTTCGATAGGGTTGAGCAATGTCATTTTATTCTACAAAGAGAACCATACTGTAGAACTCATACTGTAGAACTCACACTTTAACACAATTCTACAAAGAGTTGTCATAGGGTGTTGAGCGATGTCATTTTATTCTTTTTTTTTCTTCTTCTTGGGATTTTCGAGTATTGGATCTTGAGACATATATAGCTAGAACTTACGAAGAATGGAGTACCATACTTCAACAAATAGATGTTGACAAATTGGTTCATATACTTGTTGTCTAAAATAAGTGTAGGAATGTTGCAAGGTGAAACAATGTATCAAACACTATATCGAAACCCAAACCCAATATGCAAATCCAAATTAATACGAAAATACACAAGTGTATGTAGGGGATTAAGTGTACAGATGTGAAATACATATATATGCATGCTTGGGGGTGTCCACGTGTCCAACAAATGGACACAAAGTGTCCAAAACCTCACTGTCACGACCCGCACCCGGTTTTCGGATACGAGACGTGTCCAAGCCAGCCTACGCCGCAGAGTCGGCGGTAGAACGCTGTCAAGTCCGCAAGAAATAAATGCTCAAATATCACAATGCTGCTCATTCACATTTCTAAATTTATTACAACAGTTACAACATTTATATTTAAAGGAAAAATACAAAGTTTTACAATTAATGAAATGATACAATGGCTATCTATTTCTAGGTTGTCTTCAGCATACCCAAGTTCTCCCAGTGCTAAGAGTGATCGCGGCTAAACCTGAAAAATGTTGGTTATCCAGTCAGGATTGGAACAAGTACACAAACCGACGGCAGTGCAAAACACAATAGAATTATCAAGACATGAAAATAACATATGAGAAATGAAAACTGTCAGATAAAGTGATGTCATAGCACGATAGAGAAATAAACAAGGAAAAGCTAATAAAAGACATCTATCTAAGTGGTGTGAAATATCCTTTCGCCATGTGGACGGCTAGGGGGTAAAATCTGACATACTGCACGTGTCGTGTGCAGCAGCTATCGTTCAAGAATAGACTCATGGGATATTTCTGGGTAGTCCACATGTATACTAAGATATTTCCCCTCCCGACTACTCCGTGTGACGAGCGTGTCAACAAGCAGCAAGATATATGTATAGACATGAAATGAAAAGACTACTATGAATCGAAAAGCAATCAGAAAGTGCACTTGCCTGAGGTCCTTAGCTGGAGAAACCAATAATAAATACCACTCACGAGCCACAATCAATCAACACATGCAGAAGTCTCCGAATGCTGAAATAAATAGTACCAACGTTCTCAGAATAGTCAAATTAACTAGGATTGCCTGTCCTTAAGTCCAATTCTGGACACAGGGGCAAAACGGTAATTTCGGGCAAAAACGATGTCCGCCGTTGGACCCGCTTTGCACCGAAAAGCGTGCCAGAGTCAACGGTCTCTAAAGTCATCAAACTACATGTCTACGGATCCAGTTTTTCGATACGAACCCAACCGTATGTCCAGAGTTGGATTCCGACGGGCCGTGCACAAAATCGCCCGTTGAGCGGGACCGTGGGGCCCACAAAACGACGTCGATTTCAACTGTCTCAGAATCGGATCAAACTACATGTCTACAGGACCAGAAAAATGATGAGGTCCTGTTGGCGCAAGTTTCGTCTCGATCTGACGAGCGTGCACAAAGTTATGACTGAATTTGCATTGGACGGATACGGGACGATTCTGACGGATACGCGTCGAATTCGTCGCGCACACGCGACCAATTTGAATTCCGTCAAAGCCCACACGACCACGAAGCCGTTACGCAGCTTTCGATCCTTTCGGTGCGCGACCACGTCGTCCGGATTGGCGTGACGCACGTTGTGTGGAGCGTTTTTCTAGTTTTAAAAACAGATTTTTCGTGAACTTTACACAGGTTTCATTTAGTGAATACCTAGATATATTTAAAACTACAAGAAGGGTTTTGTTGCCCTACATGTTGTCGATAAACGTCTTCAAAAGGATTTCGAAATAGATCACTGTTTTGCAAGAAAATCGGGACTCAAACTGGGGACTTTGGGACAGTCTCTACATTCCGAATTTCGAGATTTTTCTCGATCTTTGGATCGAATTTTCGAAGAATCTAACGCATGACGGTGGAATCTATTTGAAGGAAAAAACAGAGGGTAAGGTTGTCGACAAACCTGCGAAGACGGTTCGACCATTGGTCGACCGAGTGCGATGAAAAGCAATCGCGAAGTTGCTCTCGCGCAGCACCTGCTGCTGTCGACGTTTCCCATTGCTCGCGCGTTGAGCGCTGCCATGCCGGCCGACGGCGGCCCTCGGCGGCGACTGCCAACCCGCGCGTGCACGCGGGGCGCGCCCAGGCTAGGGTGGTGGCGGCGCGATCTCCGTTTAGGGTTTCGAGTTTTCGGGAGTTCCTCCCTCTCGATTCTCTCGGCGGTATAAAATCTATATGTATACGATATGGGATATGGGTATATAACTGCAAAGTGCAACCTTATCCCGTAAAGCCAAGGGCTCGGGTTCAGGGACTCCTGGTTTAATTTGCTACTGTGGGGTCGGCCAGTGGGCCCTACAAGGTCCGGCTGAGTTGGTTTGGCTCTGTGTTCACAGGGGGGTCGGGGTCTAAGCAGTTGAGAGGGGTTAGCTAAGGCCTGGGGAATTTGTTAAGGGCCTGGTAGGGAGGATTTGCATTGCTGGTTTAGTTAGGATGGGATTGTGGTTGTAAGGAGTTCGGGTGAAGCTGGCTCGGGTTCGAGCACAAGCACAAGGCTGGAATTTCCCATTCCTCCTTTTTGTTTTCCTTTTCTTTTTCTTTTTCTTTTGTAATGCTTAGCCTAATATATACTTATATACATACTTCTACATATATAGTATTTATATATATACAATCTCCTATATAACATTTATATATACAAACATTCACGTATATATGTAATTATATATTTATAAATATTTACGCAAGGCATAGGTCTCTATATTTCTCTCCTATATATATACATCAATAAATAACATATTATAACCTCTTTATATTATCTATATATATATATATATATATATATATATATATATATATGCAAACACATATATTTCTATATACATACATATTCTCACCCATATATATTTATATATACCCACACACATATACGCGTATACATATATATTTATACACTATATTTATATAAGTAATTAATATGTATACATAAAATCTAAGTAATTCCCTAAATCTTAAGACTGAGTGTAATGCTTGTAGTGTAATTTTAATAAGAATAATTTATAACACTATACTAAGTATATAATATTTGATTACTAGTTTTATACATATATAAAGATCATGCAATCATTTACTAGCTATAAATATAAAATGTTCGAAATATATTAAAATAAATTATAGTAAAATTTATAAAAATCTAAAAATTGTCATTCAAATAAAATGAATAATAATAAAATATTTCTAAATTTTCGGGATGGGAAGCTACACTCACGAACACACTGTATCAGTGAACACATGGTCGTAACGTGTCTCCATGTCCATTTTGGACACGAAAAACACCTCAATTAGGGTTAGGGTTTACCTTCAGTCTCCTCACGGTGGTGGAAGAGGAGGAGGAGGACAAGTTCGGTGGTGGAGGAGGAGGGGATTAAGTGTACAGAGGTGAAATACATATATATGCATGCTTGCGGGTGTCCACGTGTCCAACAAATAGACACAAAGTGTCCAAATCCTCACGAACACACTGTATCAGTGAACACATGGTCGTAATGTGTCTCCGTGTCCCTTTTGGAAACGAAAAATACCTCAATTAGGGTTAAGGTTTACCTTCAGTCTCCTCGCGGTGGTGGAGGAGGAGGATCTCGCGGTGGAGGAAGAGAAGGGGCTCGCGGTGGAGGAGGAGGAGGAGAAGGGGCTCGCCGGAGGGAGGAGAAGGAGCTCGCAGTGGAGGAGGAGGATGAGCGGCGCCGGAGGGAAGGGGGTCGGGCTGTCGTCGAGGTCGGGGGAAGAGGGGCGGGAACAAAAAATTTGGGGAGGGAGAAATGAAAAGTGGAACCGAGGAAACCCTATTTAGCAGAAATTAGCGACGCCCGAAATACGTCGCAAAGCGTCGGTATTGGTTTAATATTCGGCGACGTTATAACCTTTGCGACGCTAAACGTCGCTGAAATGATAAAACTAGCGACGTTTTTCGACAAATCAACGACGTTGGTTTTTATTAGACTATAGGTAGTCGTAATATGTCGTTGTATGTCGCTACCAGCGACGTATCGTGACGCTTAAATTTGGCGTCGCTAAAACCAAAAATATTGGCGACGTTTTAAGTAGGCGTCGCTAATTACGTCGCTGATATGACTTATTTTGGTAGCGTGGGCTGTCCCCTCGCGTCGATCCAGGGTCCTATAAGCCATGGCGGGAGAGGGAATTAGGGTTTGGAGAAGGGAGGAGGAGGAGGAAGGAGACGGCGGTGGCTGCTGGTAGTGGTGGTGGCGCCACCGCCGCCGGAGGAAGGAGGAGGAGGAGAAAAGAGGAGGGAAGAAATTAGGGTTTGGGAGATTGGGATGTCCCCAAGTAAATTTTGGGTGCCCCCTAGCAATTTCTCCACCTGCTTGGGCTACCCCCAAGTAAGAGCTGCCCCCTAGCAAATATGGTGGGTGCCCTTAGAAAAAAACCATTTGTAGTAGTCAAAATTTACTATCCGATGTCTCAGTTCTCTCTTGTACCTTAAAAGAGTTAATGATGTAACACTCAAAATGAGAAGGAAAAAAAATTATTGTCTTATCCTTTTTCTTGCCTTTTTCTTAGAAGGTGGTAGGATGCAAGGTTTGCAATATCGAAATCGGTATCAGAATCGATATTGAATTCTTTCTATAAGTATCAGGATCATCGGTATCAGTAGTATCGACGGTTTCAGATCGAAATATTGAATTTTTTGGTCGAAAAGAAAATAATTACTATTTAGAATTTTTAAATACAATTATGCATAATTCTAAATATTTTGTATGTTGTACTTTTGGAATTGAATGAATAAATAGTAGTCACTCTTGCCTATTGTTTTACCTGCGATAAATAAGTTTTCTTCTTCTTCATGCTTTTATATCCTTGATGATCGGTCGTTTTCGTTCAATTTCTTTACCAAATTGACTGAAAAGGAGACCCCAATGTCGTTATCGGTCAATATCGATACGGGTCGCTATCGGAATCGGAATATGCCAATCGTATCGTTATGGACCGTATCGGATCGGTATCAACCGTTACCGCAAAATATGGTAGGATGATGTTTGTGGAAAGCTGTTAGAGCTGAAAGTTACTACATAATCTGGACTGATGTGATGATCAAGATATTATCAATTAAATTTTGTGCCGGAACCTAGATTTCTTTTAGATGCCAAGTTAATATGAAAGATTGAATGTAGGTGCCAAGAGGGAGCATAAATCTTACTGAATATATATACGTTTAGTACTTGAGTAATATATATTGTTGTTGTTGTTCTTGAACTTACCTATTGAATCAGGTTCTGTAGTGAATTTGTAGGGGATGAATAGCTTTTGTGTTAGGTTGGAATCAGATACGTTATATACCAAACATGGACATAAGATGTATTTTGATACCAAAGTAAGCAATGTTTTAATGCTGTTTTTGCAGTCATCCATTTGATTCAGGCAGTATGAATTTGTGTACCTCTCATCTGAGATGTTTAGGGTTTTTTTGGTTGCAATCACAATAGTTACTGAAGCAAAAGTTACAAAACCTCCGTTAAATAGTGCTGCTGTAAATTAACCTAAATCATGCAAATAGAAAAAAACCGCATAAACTAGAAATAGGAATAAGAGTTAAGAACGCGTTATAGAAGTTGTTCTTAGAATATATAAATTTTTTCCCCAAGAACCGTGCAGCAGAATGACCATCTACCCCCAAAATACAACGAATTCAAGTGACATGCGGCATCATGCATCTAGTGGCTAACCCAACGAATGATTAACAGGGGTGGATCCAGCATTTACTCTTTTTTTCCTTTTTTTTTTATATGGATTAGCCCAACTCTAATCCATTCAAATCCGTTGTAGCCCATGCAAAGTTATGTCGGACTTAATGAGAGGCCTATGAGGCAGTTGTGTCAGGCCCAAAATATAGAGGGCCCAATATTTTTTAAGTTTGTGTAGGATATAGTACTATGGCCCGGGTAATATTAAAAGCCAATTGTTATGCACTAGAGACCGGCCGCTGAAAGGTAAGGAGATGGTGTTTATTAATTTAGAAGCATAGGCTGGGCCCCACGGCTAAATTTTAGTTACAAAAAATTTATTTTTAGGTTATTCAAAGAGAGCCTGAGTGCCAAGTTCACTTTTCTGCGGTCTGCAGCAGATTAAGGCCTCGTTTGTTTCACGGAAATGAAATGAATTCCTTGTATTTTCCATGGGAATATGAAAGTAGGATTTCTGTCACATTTTTTCCCGTTGTTTGGTAAAACAAGAAAACTACCTAGGAAAGGAAAGCAAAATATAACAATGTTCCAATAATATCCTTACCTTTTAAAATAAAAATAATATTATAAAAAATAATATCAATGGTAAAATAAGTAATGACACATGGTTACTTTTGTCATAACTTTTGTAATAAATGTTGGAAAAGGAGGAGGAAAAATCAATCACATTGGTCTTGAGTCGAACCATATTCCAACCAATTTTTTCCATTGTCATGAAATTGATTCCCAAGTTTGTGGCTACCAAACAAAGAAAATGAACAACTTTCCTTTCTTGATTCCTTAAATCAGTGAACCAAACGAGGCCTAAGTATCATCCGACCCTTTCCTAAGTTCCCTTCCACATGTGAGTTCTGTTTTTTAATATATATATATATAATAATATAAATTGTTGTTGAATCCAATTTTATATTTTAATTGCAAAAGTTTTTGAATCTTCTCATAGAATTTTTTTATTTATTTGATATGACAAGTGCAAAAATTATAATAACTTAGATCGTTGTATAAATATTTCAATGCTCTAATTATTGATTTATTTGAAGTTGAATTATAATTTATTAAAAATATGTTCTTGCTAGTGCATATAGTTATTTATGTCGAGTCGATCTAGTGGTCTGAATCAAAGCTTACGAGTGGATTTTGTTCCTAAAAGACTTACAAGAATGTCACTTTTCATATATATATATATATATATATATATATATATATATATATATATATATATATATATATATATATATATATATATATATATATATATATACCTCCTCAAGTTAATCTTGAGCATCTATCTCCACCAAAGCTCGGACATAAGAAAGACGAATGTCACGCCCCAGAACCAGAATACCGGAGAGCGGAGGAGTGACTCAGCCAGCTACGTATTACGGGTAGATGAATACCGTATAATACGATCAATGCTGTCTAAAAGATGAGGGGGTGCATACTACATGAAAGTCTCACTAGTGTTACTCAACATCTATTGTCTCAATCATTCAATCAAGAAGCAGTAATAGAGAACGTGTAAGCAGTAAGGCGTCCTAAACGCTTAGTCAAAATATTCTTGAGATCTGGCTGTACAAAATATAGCCAGATAATATAACAAGGTATACACAATCATTATCAGCTGCAGTCTGACTTAGTTACAATTATGTAAAAGTAAGTGCAAGACTATCCGACTAACATGTCGGTGCCAAGCGGCAAAATATAAAGTAAATAGTAAGACGAGCAGGAAAGTAAGAAACCCACTCGTGTCCTCCTGCGATCATCCCTCTAGTATTGACCATCTTGGAGGTAGAAGTACACTGTGTCCTCGGAAACTGGCTCTAAATCTGGCTATGCAAAACCAAAGAGGTTAGACCTCTAATAGCAAGTACCACAAGGAAGCACGACATGGGAATTAAAACCAGTGATAAGAGTTAAGAATATGATAAATAAGACTCCGCTTGCTACTGGGATTCACACAGCATCACGACACTTCGAACCCACTTTCCAACCAAACAGGGACAGAAGTTGACCCGTCATGTCCTGACATTCTGATCATCTCAGTAGTTAACAGAATAGGTACAGTATACAAACAAATCAATTTAAATGGCAATACAACTACTACGGCTTGCTAACTATAAGTTCCAACTTGTCCTGAAAATATACAATAAGGGATTCTTCAGTTCTTACTATGTACAAGCAAGGCTAGCACTACCAAAATATGTCGATTTAGCGACGGAACATTAGCGACGGATATTTTTCGTCGGCGATAGCGACGGCTTTGTGGTAACTAGCCGACGGAGTACCGACGACAAGCCGTTACATTTTTTATTTTATTTTTAGGGAGTGAAAAGGTCGCTCATCCGTCGCTAGGGCGTCGCAGATATAGCGACGGATATTCAGCCGTCGCTATGCAGTTGATTATTTGACGGGAATTGTGGGGAGAATTGGCGGGACAATTCTTCGACTACGTAGCGACGGATATTCAGTCGGCAAGTATAAAAAAGAGCGACTAACGGGCGACGGATAAAAATCCATCGCTAGTTCGTCGCTAAATATACGTTCCAGACTTAAATTGAAACGACGGGGAAAACTTTTTGCATTCCCCCAAATTCACTCTCTCCTCTCTCTCTCTCCCGCGGCTTCGGTGATCGGCGTCGGCGTCCTCTCCTCTCTCTCTCTCCCGAAGATAATCCTCTCTCTCTCTCTCTCTCTCTCGATCTCTCTCTATCTCTCTCGCGGTGTCGTAGGGACAGCAGGGGCGGCGGGCTTGGGGCGGGGGCGTCGGGTGCTGGACGGTGGGGAGGCGGCGGTAGGCGGGGGGTTGTGGGTGGCGGGGCTGCGGGGGGCGGCGGGCTTGGGGCAGGGGCATCGGAGGCTGGGCGACGGGCTTGGGACGGGGGCATCGGGGGCTGGGCGGCGTGCTTGGGGCGGGGGCGTCGGGGACTGGGGGGGCTGCGGTGGGCGGGGGTTGTGGGTGGCGGGGCTGCGGGGGCAAGTGGCGAAGGCTCACTTTCGATTTCATGTGGTCTCTAAAATTTATTCAAACTTAGGTCACAGTTCCCTTCTTCCTGTCTTTTGTTTTTTGCTCACTGCCATGCACAGCCATAAGCACACATTTAAACTATGAACCCTAATATTGGCCCAACGGTGTTCTTGCCCAGGTTACAATAGACTTAGCAGGAGTTTAATCCCTGCTCTTCTATTGAACTGTCACACATATATATATATACAACCGACGTACAGCCATAAGCACTCTTCATATATATATATGCAACCGAACTACTTTGCTCAAATCCTAAAAATTTCTTTACAAGTCTATATATATATATATATATATATATATATATATATATATATATATATATATATATATATATATATATTGAAGAAAAGGGTATTTTTATTCTAAAAATGAAAAGACTACTGGTTACAACCCATAGCAATACACTACAAGCTATAAGCACTACATACTGTTATCCTCCCATGAGGTTGGCATCCGTATCAATGTTGTTTAAAATCCCATGAATAGTCATGGATATGCCTTCAAAAACTCTTCTCTTTCGCTCACGCCATATATGACATACTGCCGATAATAGTTTGATCTTGGCTTGGGGCGAGGGCGGCGGGGGCTGGGCGGCGGGCTTGGGGCAGTGGGCTTTGGCCGGGGACGGCGGGTGGCTTTGCTTCTCAAATTCATCTGAGTTTATATATTGGCTAAATAATGTGTTATCCATATTGGGTGTTATCCATTAGTTTGGTGGTGTTTGGATTAGTAAATGTGAATATAGGGTTTGGGTTCATGGTGTATATATTCATTGTCTCAAGGACAGTGCGAGTTCTTCATCTGCCTTCTTTGTTAAGAATATCCTTGGGACATTCGCTTCATCAAAGTCACTGAATAAGTGAAATTTTTCCTGGAAAACCGACCCTTAGAGTGTATCAGTTGTGTGCTTCTATATAGATGTATATATCTATACATCTAACTATGATATACATATGTGTATGTGTGCTTTAGAGAGTGAGGAATGAAGGCAGGCAATGATGATATGACAACCTATCACTATAACTTATATAGTAGTAGATGATGTCTTAGTATTACATTATGTGAGTTCATCTTGATTCTGCTACATTCTTCAGATACTAGATACGATAAGAACATATACTACACCATATGTACAAAATATAGATAATTTACACTAATGTATGGTAGAATGAATTTTGGATTGTGTTCTGAGCAATCCGTTCTCACACTTAAAACACATAGGAATTAGTAGTGTGAGAGCGTCGGAGAGAGTGAGAGCGCCGAAGGGGGGGGAGGAGAGAGAGTGAGAGAGTAAAATGGTACGACATTGTGAAGTAGTACTGTATTTTGGCTCCAGCTCCATTTGCATTAATCTACGGTACGACATGGTGATCAGGACATAGTCCCTGCAGCCATTCGAGTGGCGAGACAGAAACTATGTAGCCGTAGATAAAGTTGACTGTCCTCCGACCCTCATCCCTCGGCAATGATGATATGACAACCTATCACTATATCTTATATAGTAGTAGATGATGTCTTAGTATTACATTATGTGAGTTCATCTTGATTCTGTTACATTCTTCAGATACTAGATACGATAAGAACATATACTACACCACATATACAGAACATAGATGATTCACACTAATGTATGCTAGAATGAATTTTGGGTTGTGTTCTGAGCCATCCGTTCTCATACTTAAAATACATATGAATTAGTAGTGTGAGAGCGCCGGAGAGAGTAAGAGCGCCGGAGGGAGGGGGGAGGAGAGAGAGTGAGAGAGTAAAATGGTACAACATGGTGAAGTAGTACTCTATTTTGGCTCCAGCTCCATTTGTATTAATCTACGATACGACATGGTAATCAGGACATAGTCCCTGCAGTCAGTCGACTGGCGAGACAGAAACTATGTAGCCGTAGATAAAGTTGATTGTCCTCCGACCCTCATCCCTCGGCAATGATGATATGACAACTTATCACTATATCTTATATAGTAGTAGATGATGTCTTAGTATTACATTATGTGAGTTCATCATGATTCTGTTACATTCTTCAGATACTAGATACGATAAGAACATATACTACATATATACAGAACATAGATGATTCACACTAATGTATGCTAGAATGAATCTTGGGCTGTGTTCTGAGCCATCCGTTCTCACACTTGGGCAAAAAATCATTTTTTTTGTACTTTATCTGCTTTCAAAAATGTACTCAAATTACATGATGGTTCCTTTAGCTAGCTTGCTTATGTTACAATTATATTATTTGTGAATATCGATCTTACCAGATGGCACCCATGACCCGAGGAGCGGCACATCGTTTGAGGAAAACCGTGAATGCTGAGGTGGCTCCTCCTACTGTTAAGGAGAAAGTGGCACCGGTAGCTAGTGAGACCGGGAGTTCTATTCATCCAGCACCAGTAGCTAGTGAGACTGGGAGTTCTATTCTTGCAGCACTTGCAAGGGACTACATCTTTCCTCGCGCCGTCGATCCCACTTTTTTGAGGTGGTTGCACGATCGTATCAATGAGCGTTTGCGTGAGCTCCGTGGTTCTCATTAGCTATTAGTACTTATTTGTATTGGGTTATTTTTGTATTAGACTAGTTGTATTGGACTACATATATGAATTAGTACTGTGTCAATCTCTGGATTATATTGGACTACGATATGGTGATCAGGACATAGTCCCTGCAGCCATTCGACTGGTGAGGCAAAAACTATGTAGCCGTCGATGAAGTTGACTGTCCTCCGACCTTCATCCCTCAACAATGATGATACGACAACCGACCAGAGAGGATACTTTGAGAGATCCATCTGAGTAGACGTATGCTCTGAGAGATCACCTTTACAAGAATGATATCAGTAGTGGGATTGAGTGTTGGAGGAGATATTATCATAGTATACGTCCTACTCAGATGGGTCTCTCACCGTTACTATTTTTTTCTGACAGCATGGTGGGTGTGCTCCGTCAACAGATTCTTGCTCCGAGCTAAAACTTTGTCCCGGAGCTCAAGTGGACATCCTTCGTGTAGAGCTCGAGCGAGAGGTTCGTGACAGCATGGTGGTCTCCTTTGTCAAAGTATCCGTGTTCGTCCCACATTGGTTGTGGGACGAGCACGGATACTTTGACAAAGGAGACCACCATGCTGTCAAGATGTAGCCTCCCTTCTCGGAATTTTGAAAATTTTATTTATTTTAATTAAATTGGTGATTTTTAGATTTTTATGAATAATTATTTTAATTAATTATTACGGTAGATGATTTTTGCTATGGTTGAGATTTGGAGTACAAGGTGACTAGGAATTATGGCACGGGTAGTGCAATGACATGCTTTGACTAGTGTATTAGCCCTGGTAGAGAAGGCCGAGCCATAGTGATGTCCTAACTAGGAAAATCCGGCCAAGTTGCGACGTAACCCTTATCGAAGAGTATTTATTTATTAATTATATTAATTAGTTTTAGGGAACCCGGTCGTACCAAACTAGTGCAGGTTGGACCCAAACCAAGTCCAAGCCTATGTAGACCTACTTTTAGGTATGTACAAATATTTTCTAGCTTTTTGGGTAGACTTAACCATATTTTCTAGATATTTGGTTATTTATACAAAATGGTTATTATTATTATTATTATTATTATTATTATTATTATTTATTGAGATTGTTATCTATTATTATTATTGTATTGGTTATATTATTTATTGTCTAATAAATATAATGTATGTGTGTTTATATATGTATGCATATATATAGAGAGAATATATATATAGATATATATATAGAGAGAGAGAGAGAATATATATAGATATATATATATAGAGAGAGATATATATATATAGAGGAGATATATATATATATATATATATATATATATATATATATATATATATATATATTTTATATATATATATATATATATATATATATATATATATATATATATATATATATATATATATATATATATATATATATATATATATATATATATATAGAGTATATATATATATATATATTATACGTGTATATGTGTATATATTATTTTGTATATATATATATTATATTTATATATATATATATATATATATATATATATATATATATATATATATATATATATATATATATATATATAATATACATTATACGGGTGTATGTGTATATATATATATATATTTATATATATTGTACGTATATACGTATATATAAATAATTGTATATATGTATAATTGTGTGTATATATATATAATTGTATATATATATATTTGATAATAGAAATATATATATTTGATAATAGAATAAGGAATCACAGCAGTAGCAGCCCGGCCTGCCCCTCCCCAAAACTCCCAGCAAATTGGAAGCCGACCCCTTCTTCTTTAAAACCCGAACTTCCCCAAGCCCTGCTAAACCGATCTCTACTCGGTTGCACAGTATATATATACGACTACAGAGAGCCGTGCGAGTAGAACAAGAGATTTCCCGAAACCCTAACCCAGAGTCGCGCCACCGCTGGGCGACCCCCACGCGCGCCTCCGCGCGCCGCTGGTGGCCGCCGCCGGCCGGCCACAGGCCGTAGACCGCGCGCGCGCGCGCGTGCGCGAGCAGGACGCGCAGCAGTAGCAGCGACGAGGCAAATTTGCGTGGCGTTTTCTCCGCGCACGGTCGACGGTTCTTCGAACCGATTTTTCAGATATGAACCCAGTATATCCCCCTTCATTTTCCTTTAGGTAGATTGGATTATTAAGCGCTAGGTTGCCCAGAAATCAGATGCAAACATGACGAAAAACCATTCAAAATCAGAACAGTTTTCTAGTCGAAACACTCATGTTTCGAGATAGATTCTGATCAACCAGTTAGGAATTTTAGAAAACTTTTTGAAGAGACTTTTAGACAACATGTAGGGCTTCGAATCCCTTCTTGCGGAATTCGAAATCATCGACTGGACGTCGAGAAATCGAATTCCAAAGTTTCCCAAAAATCTGTTTTCAAAACATTGAAATTGTTCCACACGACGTGCGTTACGCCAATCGGGACAACGTGGTCGCGAACCGAAAGCATCGAAAGCTGCGTAACGGCTTCGTGGTCGTGTGGGCTTTGACGGAATTCGAATTGGTCTCGTGTGCGCGACGAATTTGATGCGTATCCGTCGAAATTTCCCGTATCGTGCACATTACAAATTCTCCAATTACTTTGTGCACGTTCGTCAGATCGAGACAAAACTTGTGCCAACAGAACCGTATCGTTTTTCTGGTCCTGCATGCCAAGTTTGGTCCAAATCTGAGACAGTCGAATCGTACGTCGTTTTGCGGGCCCCACGGTCCCACTCAACGGGCGATTTTGTGCACGGCCCGCCAGAATCCAACTTTGGACATACGGTTGGGTTCGTATCGAAAAACTGGATCCGTAGACATGTAGTTTGACGACTTTAGAGACCATTGACTCTGGCACGCTTTTCGGTGCAAAGTGGGTCCAATGGCGGACATCGTTTTCGCCCAAAATTACTGTTTTGCCCTTGTGTCCAGAATTGGACTTAAGGACAGGCTATCCTAGCTGATTTGACCCTTCTGGACACGTTGGTGATATTTGTGTTATCATCCGACAATGTTTGTAGATATTTTTCTCTAGGTGTCACCATTAGTTAGCCAATTCCTATTTTTCCGTAATTCAGAATTAGTACAACCTCATAGTTTAATACTTAGAGACTAGAGTTGATCCCCCTTTGACCAGGTTGACTATATTAACCAAAAAAATCAACTATTGGTCAACCATTGGCTTAGTTTGACCCGGATTGAATTAGAACTTGACTAGTTGACTTTAGTTTGACTTTAATTTGACTGTAGTTGACCTAGTGGACTTGTTGATTGGACTTTGACCTAGAAGGACCTAGAATTATCTAGAATGGACTGTAGATTACTTTTATTTCATGTTAGACTCTTTTGTGACTTGTGATTGCTCTAAATAGGACACTGTGACTCCAGTTGGACATCTACATTTATCAGCGGCTTGGATTACCAGACGAGTATATTCTCTGATCTTTTCATACTTCTTTGGATATGTACTCTTGTTATAGACTAGTATACTTGATGCTGACATGACGTTCACACGGATCAGTACCCTCTGGATCTTTTTATGCGATGTTATCCCCTCGGATACATCGAGTATGTCATGTTTCATGTACTTTATCATGTTCATCATGTACTCCATGTATTCACTTTTATCCATGTGCACTCATATGTTATTCATGTACACTCATGACCATATGAGCTCCATGTATACAGTAGTTGTTATCCATGTGCAATAACATAACATGCTTCGATCCTTGTGTATTGGTTGGGGGCAGGGAGAGTGTAGTTGGTTATGTGATCATTATCCCCAGTAGTTGTTATCCATGTTCTTTCCGTAGTTGTATGCATGTGCAACCCAAGCTGTTTACATAACCAATTCATGCTCTGTTTCACGTAGAAGGTTATATTCTTTATTTATCATATCTCAGTTATATCTTCTCTCCTGGTGATTTCTCTTTACAGCGTTTCATGTATAATTTTCTATAGCTTGCTTTATATGTCCATTCCTGATATGAACTGTTGTGAGAGATATGTGCTCGTTCCTGTCCTGATTGGACCCGTTGATAAAATTTTACAGGTACTTGGAGTTCACAGTTAGCCTAGAGGACACTGGTAGAGCTTGGAGTATTTACCTAGAGTTTGTTCATTTTTCTGTATTATTTGTCTTAGAGTTGTATTTGAAATCTTGTGTTTGTTTAATAGAACTTTTTTACTATCACTCCTGATCTTCTCTCTCGTGGATTATTTTATCTATTTCATCGTGCTGTTATCTATCGTTAGAGTGTGATTGAGATAGTATCTTTATGTGTTTGTCCTCCGTCTGGAGAGTATAGCATATTGTTTAGATGTGACTGTGACCTAGAACAGCGTTCTACCGCCGACACTGCGGCGTAGGCTGGACGTACCCACGTCTCGTGCCCTAACGCTAGGGTGCGGGTCGTGACACAGGAACCTCTCACTCGAGCTCTACACGAAGGATGTCCACTTGAGCTCCGGGGCAAAATTTTGGCTCGGAGCAAGAATCTGTTGACGGAGCACACCCACCTTGCTGTCAGAAAAAAATAGTAACGGTGAGAGACTTATCTGAGTAGGACGTATACTCTGATAATATCTCCTCCAACACTCAATCCCACTACTGATATCATTTTTGTAAAGGTGATCTCTCAGAGTATACGTCCTACTCAGATGGATCTCTCAAAGTATCCTCTCCGGTTGGATTGTGTTCTAAGCCATCCTTTCTCATACTTAAAACACATATGAATTAGAACTGTGTTTTGTATTTTCGGCGAACCCAGGGATTGGATTCTGTATTTTGTATTTTGGTTTCTGTATTTTGTATTTTGGTTTCTGTATTTTGTATTTTAGTTTCTGTATTTTGGCTCCAGCTCCATTTGCATTAATCTACGGTACGACATGGTAATCAGGACATAGTCCCTGCAGCCATTCGACTGGCGAGGCAGAAACTATGTAGCCGTAGATAAAGTTGACTGTCCTCTGACCCTCATCCTTCGGCAATGATGATACGACAATGTATGCTAGATACGATCAGAACATATACTACACCATATGTACAGAACATAGATGATTCACACTAATGTATGCTAGAATGAATTTTGGGTTGTGTTCTGAGCCATTCGTTTCCATACTTGGCAATTAAGCATGTGAAATAGAACTGATTATGTTTAGTTTGTCTTACGATACAGATTTTTACATCCAAATTGAAATGGATCGTTACTTCGTTGATCGTACATGGATGTACTAGCGGATCAACCACTAACAGAATAAGTCATTTTAGCGACGCCTAAATTACCGACGTTTTGGACTGGTCGCGGAAATATAAGTCGCTGATCTTCTAAACGTCGCCAAATATCGCAATTACCGACGTTTGCCGACGTATTTATACGTCGGTCTATTGTCGATGTCTACCGTCGTGTCGTCGGTGGCTTAGCGACGTATTACTTCGTGTCGCTACGCGTCGGTAACTTTACCGACGAATTACCGTCGAGTCGTCGGTGGTTTAGTGACATGTTCAAAGTCGCTAAACGTCGGTAAATCCTGAGAATTCCTGGGATGATTACCGACGTGCACCGACGTTTACCGACGTTCTCCGACATATATTGACGTCGCTATACATCGGTACCCTGGATAATATCGCATATTTACCGACGTTTAGCGACGCAAAGGTACGTCGGTGGACGTCGGTAAACGTCGGTAAACGTCGCTAAATCTGCAAAAAATAAAAATAAAATAAAATACAGAATGTCCATTTCTCCCTGCAGTTTAAAAAGATAACAATTTCTCACTGTAGAATAGGATCCAAACAATAACAGAATGTCCATTTCTCGCTGTACACAGGTTTCAGTCCTTATAACCACGTCTACAACAATCACACAATGTCCAGTTCTCAGAATGTCCATTTCTCACTGTACACAGATTTCAGTCCCTATAACCAAGTTTACAACAATCACACAACAACTAACCAAATAACCAAATATCCAAATAACCAAGTATCCAAATAACCAATTCTACACCAAATAACAAAGTCTACAACCAAATAACCAAAGTCTACACACAACCAACAAATAGAATAGGATCCAAACCTCCAAATCTACACAACCAACTGTAGGCCTCAAAAATGAAAGTCACGCTGAGTTGATCAGGACAAAGTCTAAAAGTCACGCTGAGTTGATCAAGACAATGTTTAAAAGTTACGCTGGGATCTACAAGACTATTTTCTCAAATATACGCAGAGACAGCTCATCATTTGTCAGAGTGTCATTATGACTGACAGCATGACAGTCAAAGAATGTCTCCTCGTATGCCACGTATGCACGGAACTCGAGAGATCACAGCCGACTATTACGTAACTTTCGAAATCTTCTTCAACAAGACTCAGCCTTCATCAAGTTGGCGTACCAAAAGAGCTTATTGTCATTTAATGCGACTGACAAGGCAATCAATGTCAGAGATTTTGTGTCAGTCAAGGCACGTCGAATCAAGACAGCTGGCAGTTCTGACTCAAGTCTGCGTGTATTTCGAACTTCTATGTTCCTGCCTCAAGCTTGCGTATATTTTGAGCCTTCTGCCTCAAGGCTGCGTGTATTTTGAGCCTTCTTCCCAAGTCTGCGTGGATTCTGAAGCTTTCTGCCCCAAGTCTGCGTGAATTCTGAAGCTTTCTGCCCCAAGTCTGCGTGGATTCTGAAGCTTTCTGCCCCAAGTCTGCGTATATTTTGAAACTTTCTGTCCAAAGTCTGCGTGGATTTCGTCCTCAACAAGCCTGCGTGGATTTTATCAAATTGGAGTACGTGGCAGCCATGCCACCGATCTCTCACCTGCGTGTCCTGTAACTTGCACACGCTCATGCACGATTGCCATGTGTCCAACAGTTAAAGGCCACGTCCAGTAACTGCTCATAACCTTGCATATGTTAAATCCTGCGTGATTTTCAACTATGCACAGGTGGTGAAGACAGTTATCTTTTCAGTTATTTTTGACTCTATAAATAGAGTTCTTTTCTCATTCATTGTACAGATACATAAATATCTAAATTGCTGTTGAATTTTTGAGAGCTTTTCTTCTTCGCATCGTCTAAGGGATAAAGCGATCGTCTTCTAGATCGGATTCCTAAAGTTGTATTTTTCCAGAAACACAATAAATAAAATGAATTTATTTATGGAAAACAAATTGGCGAGTCTGCTGGGGAAAACCATCTCCTCTTCTGAGATGGCAACAACTCAATGCGACACTTCGTCAGTTGGCTCGACGAAGAAGGTGATATCGATCCAATTCGATCATCTCGCCTACGAAGAAATGCAATGGGCCAAGGGTGGCAAGCCCACTTCAGCCTCCATCACCACTGCCAAGTCGAAGAGACGATCTGTCTACGTCCCTAAGAATCTGTTGGCAACCAATGGTGAAGTTTCTGCCACAGTGTCTACTCCTAACACTGGCAAGGACTCTACTGCAAGCACGCACGCTCTTGTGTGCTCGAAGACGACAGCAGTCAAAAGTCACGCTGGCAGCACTGGCTCCTTAGCCAAGCCTGTTCCAGCGTGCAATCTCAAAGTCAAAAGTCACGCTGACAGCACTGGCTCCTTAGCCAAGCCTGTTCCAGCGTGCAATCTCAATCCCAATAGTCACGCTGACAGCACTGGCTCCTTAGCCAAATCTGTTCCAGCGTGTATTTCTAAATTCAAAAGTCACGCTAACAACGCTGGTTCTTTAATCAAGCCTGTTTCAGCGTGTATTCCGCATACATCATCCAACAAGTCAATTCTCTCTGACTCAGTGTGCGTACCAAAATCTAGCTCTTTAGCCAAGACTTTATACGCTGATAATACTGGCTCCTTAGCTAAATTATCACCAGCATACTCTAAGAAGAATAGCTCTTTAGCTATCTCTTCTTCTTTGCCAAGTTCTACTAGAACTGGGGGTGGTCTTGCTAGAACTCCTCCACAAATGGCTCACAAAGTCCCTTCGAAAAGAAATAACTCTTTAGTTGTTTCTTCTGCTCCTGTAGTGTTTACTTCAGGAACAGCTTTGACTGACAGTTTTGTTAGTCAAAGAAAAGGAGATGGTCTTTTGACTACTCTTCCTTCTGGACATTCTATGTCTCAAAACTTGAATAAGTCTAAAAAGAAACATTTCTTAATGTCTTCTTCGAATTGGGCGCAGAATTTGTCTATAAAAGAGGGTCTGTTACCAACTCCTAATCAAGGGAATGGATCAACTCTTCCTTCTCTGCAAATATCCAGATCAATGGAAGGAAAACTCCAAGTTTCAAAAACCAATGTGTTACCTCCAACTGATCTAAGAGCAAAACTTAATCAAACCCGTTTAGGAAGCACTTCTGGTGTCAAAAAACCATACCAATCGGGAACAAAAGCAAGGAATCCAGATGTAGAGTATGCTAGAAATTATGTGGCTCAGATTAATCACTCTCTATATAATCAAGAGCCGTCAAGACCCAAGAACCGAAAATATATTCCTAAAAATACACAAAGAATGTTCTCTGATGTACCTCAATCTTCACAAACAGATTTACGAGAACACCTTCAACAGAAGAGAAGGAATAATTCTGTGTCAATGGATCATGACCATGCTGAATGTGACTTCCAGCCAAGAGTCATAATTCAATGCAGATGTCAATCAATGGATCATGACCATGCTGATCATGAATGTGACTTCCTACCGAGAGTCATAATGTAATGCAGATGTCAAACTAAACGACAATTTGTCTTCAATCGGATTCAGTGTGAACCTATGCCTGATGAAGATGAACCTCTGTTTGCTTCTGTCAACATGACCTCTCGGGATACTGGGGGTAGAACTGATAGTCCAGATGGAGTATATAGAGGTACCAGATCAAGAGTCATGGCTTCTAATCAAAGAACTTTAGTTTTTGAAGATTATTATGAATTTCTTAGAGAATCTAACTTCCCACCTCTTCCTACTGGGGGTAATTCTCCTACAAATGACTTTGATACACAAAGCAGTAATTCAGAACATACAACATCCACTAATTCATCAACAATCCCTCGTACAGTCACAACATATATGGTGGATGGGAATACTGAATTGAACAATGAACCTCTTCTTCGATGACTCCTCAAGACCAAAGGATTGCTTCTTTGGAATAACAAATGAAATCTATGGCTGATACTATGAAGTCGATGTATGAACTCGTGGCAACCCAGCTGCAAAATCGACAGACTGTACCAGATGTTATACCAATTGACACTGGTGTAAGTCCAGTACATGTTCCTCCAGCAGTACAATCCAATACTCCTGGGCAAGCTCAACCGGTTCCTAGTCACTCTGGAGCTGGGGGTAGTGCTTATAATGTTGTTCCTCTTCCCAACTATTCTCTACAAGCTACAACTCCACAATCCTCCGGAGTTGTTACTGAAGAATTGAGGAATCTCCGAACTCAATTGAGGCATTCAAACAGAAGGATGGTTTACAAAGGTTAGGCATCAAGCAACCTTATCCAATAGAATGGAAGCAAGTATCGTATCCTCCTAAATACAAGCCTCCTACTATCTCATTCTATGATGGAACCACTTCTCCGAGTCAATTTATTAATCACTTTGAAGTGATGACTGACCAGCTGCAACCAAGTGACGCCCTCCTTACTCGGGTGTTTGTCGGATGTCTCAAAGGAACGGCTTATGAATGGTATAGAAGTCTTCCGGATGGGTGTATTACTTCATTTGTCGGTTTCAAACAAATGTTTCTTGAACGGTTCTATGAAGGGCTCAATGACATGACTATGTCTGCTCTTATAAGAATCAAGCAGAAAAATAATGAAACTACAGAGGATTTTATTGAACGGTTTTGAAGAGAAGCTCTAAAGATGCCTCTTGGAACTCCTGATACTGTCACCATCGACACATGCAAATCAAATTTGTTGCCAATCATCAGCATGTGGACAGGATCTACTCAATTTCAAGATTGGCATTCCTTCATAGTTAGTGCCAAAGCCGCAGAAATTAGTGCTGAAACTTTCAATGTTTAGGAGTGCAGATGACTCCCAAAGAAACAGGTCAAAGTACTAACAATAATGCTAAATCCAATACTCGCAAGGGAAAAGAAACCCTTGAAGTTAATCTTCAGAGTAAAGATGCATCGACTGTTCAAACTCCTTCTGCCTCTATGACTCAACAACCAAGAACACCTCGCCCCAAAGAAGAATACTCTTTTGATGACGATGATGTCCTTGGTATCTTTGAATGTCTGCTGAAAGGTAATAAAATACAATTACCTGAAATCAAGAAACCAGATGAAGCTGGTAAGACGGATTATCCTAAATACTGTCCATACCACAGAATGTTGGGTCACACAGTTCGTACATGTTATGTACTGAAAGGAAAGATCCAGGAAATGATTAAATCTGGAGCTATCACTCTTACTCCGAAAGAGAAGACCGTCACCTCCAACGTCGTCTCTATGCAATTAGGAGATTTCCCTCCTCAACTCCTTGAAAGCGGGATCGTTCCTATTCCCAAGGCAACTCTTGAAATAGTGAATATTCCTCCTCCACAGTCTGAAGAATTAGTACCAATCACTATGGAAACAGGAGAAATCATATGGATTCATCCTGATCTAGTGGCAGATTTTGAATCTCCTCCTCTTCAAAAGACTACTTCCCGAAAATCTAAGAAGGCTGGAAAAACTAAGTCATGTCATATGATTTCTTTCGGATCTACTCCCGACACAGAATCAAAAGATAATTCAGAAGCACTTGCTGGTGCTACTAGAACAGGGAAACCTTATCTAAAGGATTATTCCAAGAGTCCTGAGGATACTCCTGATATCCCTCCTGCTGACAAAGATGCTCCTAATGTTCCTCTTGAAGAAGAATCATCCACTGCACCTGTTCCTTCAACTGTACCGGTTGTACCTACTCCTTCCAAGCCCACAGCTCTTGAAAAAGGCAAACAACAGGCTCGATTTGATAAGCCAATCAAGAAGTCCCCTCCTCTTGGCTTCAGAAACCTTATAACTTCGACATTCTAGCTCAACTTGCTAATACTCCAGCTAGAATGTCCCTCTTTGAACTTCTACGTCTTTCTAAAGAGACTCGGGAGACGTTAAGTGAGGCACTTGTTCAGGCTGACTCTTGTCTTGCACAATTAAAGAAGCCAGATGAAGAACCTGCCACTTGCTTACATTACAACAGTGTATTAGAGATTATCCCAAATATCACCTTTACACAAGACGACATGCTACTGGAGGATAATCGACATGATCGGCCTCTCTACTACACCGGTTATATCGATACGATAAAGATAAATCGTATCCTCATTGATCCAGGGTCTGCTATAAGTATAATGCCAAAGAGTCTGTTGGATGAACTAAAATCTCTCTTCATAAGCTTTCCAAGACGGTTACTACTATCCTGGGATTCAATCAAAGCCGAAGCGAGCCTTTGGGAAAGATTCATCTGAAACTTCAGATAGGCGATTTCAGATCCAAAGTCACTTTCTATGTGATCGAGATCGTGGGATCTTATAATCTTCTTCTGGGGAGGCCCTTTCTTCATGAAAATAATGTGGTGCCTTCTACTCTTCATCAGTGTTTTAAATACATTGACAACAATGGAAGAGTACAAAAGGAAGTTGCTGATATAAATCCTTTCCATGGGGTTGAAACTTATTTCAATGATTCCCGGATGTACAAAGAAGAGTATACAAGGGTGATACAAGCTATGAAGAAAGAGGATCCACAAAGTGAGACCTTGATAATTCCTGTTAAAGGTCGAATTACTCAGCAACAATCTCCTAAACCCTCTGGAGAAGGTTCTTTTATTATTCCAGTGAGTGGACGGATCTCTCCATTATCTCAGTCGTCTACTCAAGATACACTGATCATTCCTGTCAGTAGGCGTACTACAGTTCCTGTATCTTCACATATAAAACATGATACTCTGGTAATCCCTGTTGGAGGGCGGACTACTCTTCCATCTCAGGCTTCAAGGGAGCTCACCTCTTCTGAGCCATTTGTGATCGATCTTAATCGAAACAAAACTCCTTCTAGTTCTTCTTCTCCCCCTTTAGTCATTGATTTGGCTAAGATTTCTAAGGCTCAGCCTTCTCCCAATGTAAATACTACTACTTTTAAAGTTAATGAAAAGTCTCCATCTTTGCAGTATATTGATGTGTGTAATCATGTTCATAGTTATTTGCATTTGTTAGATGACTTGAGAACAATAACCATATGAGTTGTACAGACTTTTCATACAGACGTATCTCTAGAATCAGTACAAACTTTGTATTTTCTGGTTCCTAGTAGAAAGCCAGGAGACATTCTAATATTCTTCTACAAAGGGCCCCAGAATCCTTCTGATTTAGAAGATGATGACAAAAACGATGATACTGGAAGATTACAACTACGTCGTTATAGTCAGCAATCTAAAGACATCATTAAAAATATGGGATATGACTTCAGAACTGGCCTCAATAATAGAAAAGGAAGAAAAATGCCTGTTCGGATTCCTCCTCTGAAATATGGAAGGACGAAATACGGATTAGGTTATATTGCTCCTAATCCTTTTATCAATACTGACCATGAAGATCCCGAATCTGACGAAGATAAGAGATCTGATTCTTCTAGTACTACCTCTTGGGATTCTGATACAAGTATCGGTGACTTCCACTGCAACATTCTGTCTTCCAACATGGTCTCCATTGACAGTTCTGAAGAAAATGATGAAGACGAAGACGAGTTTGAAATCTCACCTGAATCAGAACAATGGGCCCAAAGGTTAGATAATCAATGGGAGTTCCGATTCGAGCAAAAAGAACCTCCGACTGAAGACAAACTTGTTCAAATAGATGTTGGTGAAGAGGGATCCCCCAAACCAATATTCATTAGTGAAAGTATTTCAAAAACTGATAAGTAAGACATGATCAAACTTATTCGTGAATACATCGATGTCTTCGCTTGGAGCTATGAAGATATGCCAGGACTTGATCCACAGATAGCAACTCATAAACTCAATATCATGCCGAATGCTAAACAGTCAAACAACACAGCGACGAT